>JAUZNJ010029901.1:0-15135 GCA_034780135.1 Jordanella pulchra
AGAATCGTTAAGCAAGCTGCCAAACGATGCCACGGAATCGGAGCACACGGAACCGATTCTGAACAGGAACCAGTTCTCAATTCTCATCCCTACAAATCATGATAGATAAAACGTTTAATAATTCCACTGATGTCTAATTCAGAACCTCACTTCTCTGCTCTATCACAGCTCCTAGGATCTGGTGACGCCTAAGCTCCACCTCACATGGCTTCATCAATTCCTACTTATGCAGAATCCTTTGGTGTCGCATCGTAAGAAGTAAATGTTTATATATATTTAAGACTGAGTGAAATTTATAAAACAATCACTAAGATATTCATTTTTTCACTAAAATTAATACTTTTATTCTGCACCACCACAGACTTTCTGTGGAAGTCGTATTTGTTTTAAATATATCATTTTGAAGAAAAAGATGTTGCTTTGACCTTTAATTAACTTAGGGTTATAAAGCATGTTTAGAAGCATAAAAAAAAATTAAATATGATTGAATCTGAAAGAAAGATTCAAAGCAGTTTTTTAACTGAAAAGGAAAGATTTTAAACAGAAACACATTCTTGAAAAATGAAACCAGACATTCTTTTTTAAGTTTTAGTTTTTTACATTTTTTTTTTTTTACAGTTTTAATCTGTTTTTCTCCTTTGTGTGGGTGTGTGACCTACATTGGTGTGGGATGATGACTGAGAATATAACTGCATGGACAAAATATTACCAGCTGTTGCATCCAGGAACCATGGAAACTGGAAATGTCTTTTTTTTAGTTCGTAAATAAGTTTCAAGTTTGTTTGTTTGCTTTTTTTGTTGTTTTTTTTTTCAATTTAATAAGTACTTCTGAATAAACTTTTTGGCCACAATTTAGCTCCATACATTACTAGATAATGATGAAGACTGAAACATTTTGGCTGTATAATCGGTGTCCATAACGATTTAAAAAATTTTGAGTTTATTCGTGATTAAACGATATAATTACATGAAGTAAGGCTGGAATGAAGAGAGAAAACCAGTTTACCTTCAGAGTTCGTTCATCAGCTGAAGGTTCATCAGAAACTTCTGGCTTTCATCTGTTCAGTCACTGCATGGAGCCTTCATGTCTTTATTCATTGTTCTTTAACCTGACGTCTTGATGCCTTTAAATCCAGCAGCCTTTGAACATTACTGTACTTTTAATTGTCAGTCGGGTTCTTTATCAGCCATGTTTGTTCTCAAGCTGCTCAGATGGAAGGGACCAACGACTGAAGTCATCACCTGACTAATGGCCTTTTTCTATCAGCTCTTTTCAGCCCTTAGGAGGAGCTGGGATGAGAGATGAGGGCTACAAAACAGTACTGGTAAAAATGCAACAATGGAAACATTTAGGAATAGGTGGGCCAAGTTTATCATTTTAAACAAAGTTGGAGAAAGTAAAACAGATACATTCATCAGTTCTTACAGCAAAATAAATATGAAATCTTCGTATTTTCAGCAAATCTCATATCCAGCCTTAAAGTGAGACTGAGGCAGAAAATCTTACTTTGACTTGAACATAATCCTTCTAAAAGCAGAAAGAACAGATAAAAACTTGCCTCACTGAGTCAGATGGTGGCTAATTCTTACCAGATGGGCCTTTAAACGGAGCTGAAACATAAAGAAAAATCCAGCTACTATCTGCTTATTCTTCACTCACATGTGCGGCTCTAGACAGGGGCCAACAGGGGCCACTGTCCCTGAAAAACATGACGTGGCCCCTTTTATGCCCCCCCCCCCCCTACTGAAGAAATAGAAAAGCTTAATCAATTTCTCACAATGGAGAGATGCACTGGTATAAATGCACCGGGATAAATATTTCCCCCTGGTTATCATGCCAACATCTATACAAAAGGATTCTGCACCAATAAGAAAAGCAGGTTGAAGTCATGTGAGGCAGAGCTCAGATGTTGCCAAATGCTTGTAGCTCCACGATAGAACATAGAAATGGCTTTTTTATGGTGTTATGTTTCTCTGACTCAAGCCGACCAAAAAAAGAAGCTAAACGAGGGAGAAGACTGGTCCAACTTTGGAGCGACTTAAGGCAGCAAATGAGTTTGGAGGACATGCAGCCGTGGCTGGTTTCCTTCTGGATAGGTGAGGTAAATGTTGGCTAACTAACAGATAGCATTAGCAACCATTATGGTAAACATTTCAATAGAAGGTTGGAAGGAGTGTGAGAGAACACAGGTCTGCCACCTACTGGCTGGGAGGAGTTAAACTAAAAGCTGTCAAAGTGGTTGTGTTATTCTTTAATTCAGCACCACTTTATAATAAAAAAAAACCTCTGGCACCATCCTGCCCCCCTTCCATTTCCACCACACTGATAGAAAAACACACTTATGCATCAAAATACATATGCTTATTTTGGGTTAGCTATCGTTATTATGAGAGTCTATCTCACATTTAGGACTAAGAACGTCATAATAATGTGAAAGCTAAGGGTTAATAATGAAATAGCTTCTCACAATTTGTCAAGATGATGAGATATTTCCTCATAGTAATCATAGCTAAGTCATAATTATGACATCTCTAATGGGAATGGCTTAGATTTGCCCTAATTGTGAGCAAATCTTGAGATACTGAGATAGTATCTCATATTAATGAGATGGCTAACTTTAAATAATAACACAGTAGCTCATAACTATTAGATGATTAAGTCATAATTATGAGACACAAGTGGAAGATTTGCTTTGTTTCAAATGCTTTACCATCATGTGTCAGGATGGTTCGCAGGTAGCAAGAGTCTTCATTACTTCCTATTCTATTTACAGTCAGCAACATTCATCAATCAGTTAGCTGTAAAAGTCCAGCTGGGTCGATTTGGGCCCAGAAAGTTTGACAATGTACCTTGTTTCCTACCAACATGTGTGCCCTTGTCTGATGCTTCTCCTCTCAGGGTCAGAAGTCACTGTAGGACACAAGTTCACACATAGAGGAGCCGTCAGTCCAACACCTCTGGATTACTTTGCACGTCTGACTTCCAACTGCGTTGCGGCACGGAGGCATTTTATCACCGTGAACAGGGCGGCGGAGCGCAGGCCGAGCAGCCCAGGGTTAGATATTTTCACAGTTCCCAGAGTGAGTGAAAGCTGTGCAGCTCCTGTCAGACAGCCGCCTCCTCCCCCTCCACCACCTTTCCCCACACCATGAACTCCCTCCGAGGCACGGCTAATGTGCATTCCCGGCCGAGGCGGGATCCACACTTATCTCTCTCCTCCAGATAAACCAGACAGGATGTCTGATTCTGAGCCCCCGATTCATCCCTCCTCTGGAAGAGGGGAAGGAGTTTAAACATCAAATTGTGGATTAGGAGGAAGTTCCCCGGGAGCGCTGGGAATCAGAGAGAGCATGACAGAGACCGTGGGAGTGACACATGCAAACATGATCAAATGTAATTACATGGATGGGCCTCCCAGTTTCCATCAAGCACCTTTTTTCTCACCACTGTTTGAGGCTGGAAGTGCTGGACGTGTTTAATTTATTCATGAGCTCCTGCAAACCAAAAGGCATTGTGAGGCTGATTCAGTCACTGCAGGAAGAAGGTGCAAATCCTTTTCAGAGTACAATCACTGGATGTTCCCTTTCATTCCTCCTTGCTTTGACAAACAAACAGGGATCTCATGCTGCACCATAACAAATGGCACACAGGTCTTTAATGATCATTACCCACTTTACACGCTGAAAAAGATGCTAATCCAAACTGGCACAATGGCCTATCTCCACTGTTTCAGGGGGCTTATATCTAATTTAAATGAAATGCATTTAAAGTAAAACACTGAGGTTGAACAGAAACCTGATCTCCCTTCATTTGTGCATCATTTAGCTTTTTACCATATGTTGTTGATGAAAAAGAAGGTTTCAAGTCTGAATATAGACTTTAAACATTTAAAAAACAACACACCAGTAAAAACCTTGAAGAAGAAACAGAAAGAAGGAAGGAGAAGTGAAAGAAAAGACAATTTTTGGTTGGTTTGGATCAAATAACCAAGTCTGAACATCTTTGGTTATAGGAGCTTATAAAACGATTTTTTTAATGACTGAAAGGAGAGGGGCTTGTCCTTTAAAAGCTTTAACTTATATTCATATTTTATTACTGTTGCATCTTGCTTTTGGAAAGGGCTTTGGAAAGCTTCAATGACTGAAAGTAAAATGCATTCAAACTATTTCTACTAAACCTTACACTGATCAGAGAGTTTATCATTTTATCAATCAATAAAACATTTCCTTGTTTCCAGCAGCAGAGATCTCTGCTGGGCTTCTGGAGAAATGTTGTTCCTGCTGAAACCTTTATGCCATTGATTCCCTTGAAAATATTCTTGATATTCAATGTCTACTTATTGAAGATGTGTTGAGAACTATATGGAGCTAAGTTGGATCCATAAAGTTTGTTTAAAAACAAAGCTAAAATAAAAGCTTAAAAACTGGAAGAAAAAAAAACTGAAAATTCAAAGAAAAAAATTATATCAATATGGAGCCATACTTGTGCCACAAAAACCTTTTTGTTGAAACCAGAAAAAAAAATAACTATGGAAAAAAAAACTTTTGGATTCAAGGTTTTTAGTGTTTATGTTCTTTGTTCAGATTCAAATGTCTATCTGGTAAAAAAAAAACTGAGGTAATAATTTTCGAACCAAAGGATCCAGAGTTAGTTTACAGCTTCAGCTACTACAGCTAGAAACCACTGATTATGGCTGAAATCTTGGTGTCATAATGGTCTCAGATCTGAACCTTCAGAAGCACATAAAGGCAGTTATTAAGTCCGCCTTTTATCACCTGAAGAACATTTCCAGGATTTAAGGACTAATGTCCAGCAGGAGCTAGAAAAACTCACCCATATATTTATCATTAGTAGAATTGATCACTGCAACAGTGTCTTCATAGATTTGCATAGAAAGTTCACCAGAGCTGCAGCTGATCAAAAAGACTGCTGCCCATGTTCTCACTAGAACTAAGAAAGCAGAGCACATCAGCCTGGTTCTAAAGTCCTTCCACTGGCTCCCGGTGGCTCAGAGGATAAACTTTTAAATCCTTCTGTTAGTCTATAAATCACTGCATAGATCAGCACCTCAATAGATAACAGATTTGTTGTCAGTGTATCAACCTCCCAGACCCCTCAGGTCTTCTAGTTCCAGCTTACTCTTTACACCCAGAACCTGAACCAAACATAGAGAAGCAGCATTTAGTTCCTCTGCTCCACTTATCTGGAAAAAACTCCCAGAAGCCTGAGTTCTATTAAGTCAAAGTTAAAAACCCATTTCTTTAGAGCTGCCTTTGGCTGCTGACTGAAGTATTATTAGTTCATGTTTGTGGTCCAACTGTTTTATTTGTTTTACTACCTGCTTTGATCATGTTTTATCTTAATTAGCTTTTATTCTGCTTTTATTTTCTTTTATTTGATTGTTTAGTTAATGTAAAGCACTTTGAATTGTCTTCATACTGACTTGTGCTACACAAATAAACTTGCCTTGCATTTACCTGGAGGGGCAGTAATCCCATTTTAATCCCACTGTGACTGTGGGTCACCCTCAACAACATGCAGCACACGTGTTGATGCGGCAGAGCAAAGCTGTGCAGTAATGACTGGATGTGGGTGTGTTCCAGTTCAGCTTGGCAAAGCATCACTTCTCATGAGGCTCATGCCACCCACAGAAATTTAATGTATTCCTCTGATCCCAACTTTTATACATAAATATATATAAAATAAAGACATTTGGGAAATTTCTGGGATGGCCCTGCGTCGTCAAATCCTTTCAGGCTGCCTGAAATGTGCCGGATTTGAATGAGAATTTGGAGCATATCTGAGTCATTGCTGGGAGTGGGAGTTTAAAGCTGTGAACCATTTCTTCCTGTCGGCCCTGAAGCATCCATAATAAGTGGGACGTGGACCTTATCGTGTTCTACGTTACAGGACAAGGAAACTCTTTCAAAGCGTGCCAGAGCGAGCTCTTAATGGAGAAAAAAATCAAACTTATCTCTGTGAAACATGAATGGATATAAAAAAAAAAACATTTGCATCTGATCCTGCAGAGTCTGCTGTGTGTCTTTTCTACAGCGGCATGAAAAAAAATCAAGAATTGAAAACATTGGTTACGATCAAGGAAAAAAAATTATGTTTCATAGAAAGCTGCTGATTATGCTGCAATGTCAAAGTCATGTGTGGCTAAACAGGTGTGTTTTCAGAAAATGAACGATGCTGTCATCAGACAGGAACCACACTAAGGAACCAGTAACAGTCAGAGATGGACATTTCTGTCATCCACATTGGTATTTCTGTCCAAACAGCCTGTTAAAGTTGAGTTTGTGAAGGACTCCAAAGCAGAGCTTAAATGAGGTGAACAAAGTCTTTTATTGGGTGAAAATAAAGGAGCACCTCCAGGAGGGAAGCAAGAAGAACAGGACAGAAGAAACCAGCTGAGAGCAACAGGAGCCGATGAGTATAAATACTGAGGAGGCAATTGGAGCGGGCAGTGGATTCAGAGCGAAGACAGGGAGCTGAGGAAGGCAGGCTAATAAACCTGAAAGGAGCTAAACAGTCATAAAAAGAAACCCCATGGAGAAAATCTAACAATAGTTCCTTAAAGCTGAAGACTTAGAACAGAAAATGACCAAATAAGACGATTTCCATCTAAAGGCAGAGTTAAACTCGTGCATTGGATTGTTACGCTGCTCTGTGTCGACTGGACACGAGATGCTTATACTTGAAGCAGCTGTAGGTGTGTATCCTCCCCAAAACAAACAACAACAAAAAAACAGAAGCCGAACTCAACATTATCATTGGAAATCCAGTGAACAGAGGAGAAACAGTTGACGCCACATTTCCAAAATGGCCGCAGGCAACATTTTGAACAATCATGATGAATAGAAGTGGCAGCTGAACAGAAATGAATGGAGAGAAAGATGTTATGTTTACGTGCTGCAAACAGAAAGATGTGGCGATGGGAAGTTCAACGTGTCTGTAAAGCCCAGAGGGAAACACTTCGCTTTACTAAATAAAAGCTGATGACTTTACATCATTTCCTTCATCATTTCTGCTGCTCGCTCTCTGGTGCCAAGTTTAATCCTTTTGACAAAGACTAAATGACCTAACAAGGAATTTATAAAAAAAAAAATCCAAAAAAGCAAAGCAAACAAACACCTTGAAATCAGGACGCAGTCAGGCGGTAATCAACAACTTTATTAAACTCAGAGGTAACCAGTTAGCCTACATTTACTTCAGTTACTTTTAGCAAAAAATACATTCAGGAGTAGTACCTTTTACTTTTACATTGGTAGTATTCTTGTGAGCGTATCGCTCTTCTTACTTGAGTAAAACTTGGGGTCATTGAATGATTTTGGGTGAACACAGCAGATATTGTAGCTGGAAATCCTGTATCCTTTCCTCACATACATGCATTAACTTCCTGTATGTATGAGTTTTATACATTTGTATTAAAAAGTTTTGAATTGAAAGTGATTTTTCAGCCCAAAGTTATTTTTTAATCGTTTTATTTGAAGTCTATTTTTTATTATGTTATTGTATCGTTTGAAATACCTCAGTGAATACATCACTTTAAGCATTGAATCAGATGTTATGATCCCATTATTACTTAATACCTGTGTAGTCATTTTACCAAGCACCCTTCACTCTTCTTTAAGTTGTTTCTACTTTTACTAAAGTAAAATGTTTTGGTTCTCTGTTGTAAATATAAAAACATGAGGAATATAATTCACTGAATGTTACACAGCAGAAAAAAGGTTAATAAATAAATCCATTTGTGCTACAAACTCGGCCTCATAGGTTTCTGTTTTATGTCGTCTTTTTTGAGATCTCTGTAACGTTCTGCAGGAATCATACTCTGTGTTTCTCCATCTGCACATACTATGTACATTAGAGCTCAAAAGTACTTTGTCTCCTCAGAGAGATGAGAGATATCGGAAATTTTCAGAGCTTCCCTTCAGCTGTGAAACTCTGGAAATCAAATTGTGGGATTCTTGAACAATTTGTTTGTAGATCATGGTGGAAAACAGGAATTTGAAATAACAGATGTTTGACTCAATGCTTTGTAGCAGAACCTGCAGCTTTCCTCTCAGTGTTCTCCAGGATTGTTGCTGGGCAGCGCAGACTTTCAACTCCCTCCAGTAACTTCTATGTTCTTGAGGTCTGCAGACTGGCTAGGCCACTGCAGGACAGTAACGGTTTTTTACGGAGCCAAAAACTTGGTGTGTTTAGTATCCAACCAGCTTCCATCTTCAATGCTCTCACTGATGGAAGGACGTTTGGGCTTAAAATCCCCCCATTCATGGCCCCATTCCTTCCTCCCCATCAGTCATCATGCTTCCAGTAGCTGTGGGTTTTCATGGATAAAGCTCAGAGTTCTTCTTCCTCCAAACACCACAAGTTCACTTTGTGCCATAAAGTTAATAGGTGCTTCAAGTGGAAATCCCATGTGAAAATGTCTATATGTGATTCCCATCTTTCCCATGAGTCACATTTAAGACCCATCTGTATCACATGTGAACCACATGTTCATTTCACAAGTGGTGCGTGAGTTTCGCATGTTATTTTCACATGTGAATTTGGTAGATCTGGGATTTTAGAAAATGCTACGATGTTTGATTATTTTTATATCAAACATACTGATTACAGTTTTCTCTCAGTGTTTAATATTATTTCTCCCATTAGAGTTTCAGGTGCATGCTGGGAATCTGTACCCTGACAAAAAAGAATTCCTTCTGGATCTGTGAGGTTTTGAATTCACAAATCTCGCTACAATTCATCTTGCAATCTTGCATCTAAACAAGATAAAGGAATCTAAACAAACAGGCCAGAAACTCTAGAAAACCTCTTGTCTAAAAGCTTGTTTTACACCTGGATGATTTTACAGAGCAGAGCAGGTCGGATGAATGAGCTCCCGTCATCTTATTCCAGATAAAACAGTATTTACTGTCTCTGTTCCCCTAAAATGCAGGATTGGAGATTAGAACTTGACCAGATACAACATTGTTTTTTTCTCTACTAATGCTTACTGACTATCTTTAGGCATGAATCTACCTTAAAAGGTGAATAGATTGTATCTGAAACATTTAAAATGACAGGATTATATCAGATTACATGTGACTGATTAAAACAATGAAAAGATAAAATAATAAAAAAAAATAAAAAAATGGAAATATAACTATTAATGTTTGGATGGCTCAGATAAAGGCCACTCTGAACAAATACTTTTTAATCTTGATTTAAAGAAACCGAGGGTTTTAGCTCTTTTAGTTTCCTGGCAGCTTGTTCCAGATTAATGGAACATCAAAACTAAAAGCTGCTTCTCTATGTTTGCTTCTGGTTCTGGAGAGGCGGTTTGATCCAGTGGACCTGAGAGGTCTGGCTGTTGATTCACTGACAGGAAGTCTGTAATGTATATGTAGTGATTTATAGACCAAAAGAAGGATTTTAAAGTCTGTTCTCTGACACGTGGGGAGCCAGAGGAAGGACTTTAGAACTGGGCTGATGTTCTCTTCATTCTTAGTTCTAGTGAGGACCCAGGCAGCAGCGTTCTGGATCAGCTGCAGCCTCTGATCCACTTTTTGGACAAACCTGTGAAGACACTGCTGCAGTGATCAATTCTACTAAAGACGAATAAAGCTGGAATTAGTTTATCAAGATCCTGCTGAGACATTATTAACTTCAATGATTTTAAATTCAAATTCACCAGGATTGGGAATAATTTCAGACTGAATGTAAACCTTAACTCTCCAGCGTGATCTACGTTTTCCACGAAACTCGAATGTTAACGTCTATTATGACATAGTTTAATATAAGAGAAAACTGAATAAAAAACAACCAAAAAGATGGCTTTTTTTTTTTTTCCAGGAGGAATCTCACTTCATCAGATTTTTTAAAAGGGACGGAATTTGCTGTGTTATAAATGTATTTTTAAGCCTAAAACTTTTAATTGAATCCCTTCCAGGTTTCTGCTGCGCGGAGCCGAGCGCTCAGTGTTTTCTGTTGGGTCTTTGTTTGTGACTTAGCCTTCATCTGTGAAACACGAGTGTGACCTTGTGCAGCTTTGAGCTGTCTCAGCAGAGCCTCTGACGCCGTGAAACGGCGGCCGGTTTGGGCACAGAGGGTGTATGTAGGTCAGCCATGGGCCTGCACGCTGCACAGCGGCGCGGTGCTGTGCAGCAGGACGGGGATTGGAGTGGACAGAGAGAGGACCCCCTCACACGTCAGCAGCGATGCTTCCCTATCCCCCCCCACCCCTCCTTCAACACTTTGACATTATCAGGCCACATAGAGCGACGTCTGCCCTTATTACTCTCACCTTTGGTGCAGGAAAAAATGAACAAAGGAGTGAAAAAGGGAACAAACAGAACCAGGTTCAAACCTGTCAGTGGAGATTTTTTTTCCTCTGTTACATTCAGGCTTAATTTCTTTGTTTTTAATACAATCAATGAACGGAAAGGTTGAGTTATTAGTTTTTTTATTAACAGAAAAAATGACGAAGTCTTTGAACATATAAAGTTGCTTCAGTGCCTTTAATGATGACACAGTGCCCTCTAGTGGCTGCAAACTGAGAAACCAGACGGCTTCAAAACCAAACGCTGAGCCACAGAGACGGCCCACAGCTGAGCAACAGCTTCCTGAACGTCCATCCATGAAGGACATGAGACGGTGGCTCATCGGTTGTACGGATGCATTGAACCAGATGCAGATTTAATGTTGGTCTTGATGCTGCTCGGCATCTTTCCTGTAGAAAAAAAAAAAAAAAGAAGATCTCAAATCATGTGATCAGGCAGAGTCGCTCCCAAGTTTACAAACACTCCTGTGTTCTGATGTGGGAGGAAATATTTTTTTATTTTAACTCATTTTACAGACCAGGATTTAACCTATTAAAGTTAATCTCTTAAATGTTAATAAAACCTACATTTTTGGCCAGAATGCAGCAACTGTCGGGCATGGTTGTGGCAGCATCATGCCGAGGGCCTTGTTTGAACTACTAATCCTTCTGTTGAAAAGGATGGATTTATGCTCAGTTCAATTTATATTTTTTATTTAGTTTTTTATTTTTTTTAAAATTACGCTCTCAATTTAACGATACAGTCAAATTAAGAGTGTGACGTCATGCTGAAGTGATGTCACTTCCTCCTCAGAGCCTCCATGGTTGAAGGTTAAAGATCAGATCGGGATAAATCGCCTGTAGGCTCGAGTCGGTGGCACACGGCGTCATCCAAAGGAAAAGGAGCCCTGAACACACTTTCCTGCTCCTCACACCCGATGCGTCTGTGTTGCATCAGGTGGATGCTTCGCTGTGTCCGTCACTATTTGACACGGCCATTGAAGCCCTGCCTTTGTCCCTGCAGCATCTTCACCTCAGGATGACAGACATGTTGTCTCTATCAGATGTATTGTTCTCTATCCTGACAGAAGAACTGTCCTCATTAGATAAATCCAAAAGACATCCCAAAGGTACAGATCTGTTACTGAGCCGCTCTGGTGGATGAAGTGTCTAAAAAACATCACTGCTTCATGTTCATGACCCAAAAATGGCAGAAAATCAATAAATCCACACTTCTTTCATCTCTACGGTTCGGCATTGCTTGCATCAGGCTGTAATGTGACATCAGACCCTCAAAGGATGCCGGTCGGTGCTGCATTTACCTACTTTGACCACTAGGTGACTCCAGAGAGCACCGAGTCTTTGACGTCTTGAGTCAACAGTCTATCTTTGGTTCAACTCATAACCTGCACTGTAACATTACTAAAGGTTTGGTATCATAGTGTTTGGTTCTTTCAGGTGGGTTTTGCTCCTTTGGATCACCTGCTGATGTCACCCCATGCTGTCTGAGAGACGCCCTCAGATCAGTGAAAACCTCCAGTTTCACTTTCAGCTTCAACAAACAAACCTTTCTAGTTCACACGACAATCACACTGATGGTGACTGTATGTAAACCTTGAAATATGGAGAAAATATTACAATGATATCCCAAAAACATGATGTTCAAACTACAGCTCCAAACTCCCTTCAGCTCCATTCGTTTCCTCCGGTAGAAACTAGTTCTCTTACCCGGCTGTCCTTGCTGCTGCGGAGCTACAGGTCCTCCCATACCCGCTTGCTGACCTGAACCCCCTCCGATGGTGACCTGCTGCAAGGTTGGGCCCCCGCTTATCATGGGCCCCTGTCCTGGGTGTCCAGGGGCCATGGGGCCAGGAGGCCTACACTTAGAAAGCCCTTTTCCAAAAGCAACGGCTGCAACCAAAGCGTTGGTGTCTCCGGGATTAAAGGACGGTTTGTTGAGCCGTGATGCTGGGAAGGAAAACAAGGAAATACAAATTCTTAGAAAGTTTATTTAAACAGGTTTTCAACGTGAGACATTTTCAAACAACAGCACTGAATGTCATCAAATAATTATATGGGAGAAAACAAAGTTTTCCTGGACAGGTGGAAACTTCCAGCTTTCAACAACTGGTTAAGAAAAAACAAAATATGAGTTACTAGGACATTTAATTTCCCTTTGGGATAAATAAAGAATTTTTGAATTGAATTTCAATTGAATGGTTTGGATAACCAGAACAAATCAGAACCCTTGGGTTTGTATTGTTATTTTGTCATTAACTTAAGTATAGCTTTTTCCAGGCATGGTGCTACACAGTGACTCCAAGGTGATTCACCCACGCCGACTACGTGCAGGAAACATGCAGAACGACACGCTGATGCCGATGGGCACACATGTCCAACTTCATCCCCCTCCCATAGGAACATGTTTTCAGTCGGGATATTTACACCAAAACCCCAGAAATGAAGGAGGAAGTGTAGCACACCTGCACTCTCAGCATCTCTGTCGTCACGTGGGTTGTTCAGCTTCTCCAGCAGATTGGAGCACATTTTATTTAACGCCTGGATTTGTTTCTTTTCACAGAATTATGAGGAAGTAAAACACAACAAAACTTATTAACTGTTTAATATGAATAAAAACCATATCAGGCGTTGCTCACACAGTATCTAACCGACCTGTGCCACATCAGGACCGATGCGCGCCGCCTCTGTGCTCAGCTGCTTTTCCTGCTCCTCCACCTCTGGATCAGGTTTGGTCCGCAAGTAGTCCGGAACAATCTCATGGCTGAACACCGGCACACGCTGCTCTGTGAGGACCTGCAAAAAAAAAAAAAACATACGGTAAAATGAAGGAAATGCTGAAAAGCTAATTTTCTTTTTAAAAAAACAAAAAGGACAAACTCCAAAACGCGCCGATTCTCACTGTCAGATCGTCGTCTGGCTTCTGAGACAGGAGCAGCGGGATGATAACCTGGCTGCGAAACGACGGCGTCTTCTCATTCTTCAGCATTTTATTGATGGTGTTCAGCTGACCAGATAGAAGCCCGAAGTTGTCCAGAACAGAAGGCCTGAGTGAAAGTAACACAGAAACGCTTCTGTTGGATCCTTCAGCCTATAAACTGTAACATTTAATCGACAGGTTTAAAAAAACTGACATTTCTTTTTATATATTTTTCATTTTAAAAGCATCGCTGAAGCATTTTTTTCTTGCATGATCATGAACTGACCGAGTCCAAATCGAAACACAAGAGCTAAGATCCAGTTTAGTAAATCATACTTTATTGTTTTACTTCTCAAACATAAATGTTTTCTACTTGGCATAGAATGATTTCAGAAACACATGGCCAGACTATAGCTCAAACACAAGCGGATTGATTTATTCTGAAAGGGAAAATAATGGCCCCAAATAACACAGCATCCTAAATACAAAGGTTTTTGCTAAATGATAAAGAAAGGAAGTAAATAATGATATGTAAACCCTTCGATTAAAGTCAAAAGTGCTGTTAAAATGTTAGTTATAAGGTGCAACAGCAGCCTGATTTTTTTTAAGTAATTGATTAGTAAACTAATCAAATAAAACCAGGTTTAAAATCAGAAATATAGGGTTTTAAATGACTAACATTTGCTGTGTGGACATTAAGTTAGCCCAGAATAAACATCTCCTGGTGTTTATTCACTCTACAGGGCGAATGCTGGACCCACAGTGTCTACTCTAACAGAACCCAGGCCTGGTTCCTCTGGGCTGTAGACAGAGATCAGTTTAAACCAGATGTGATAAAGTCACCATGTCAGACGCTCGTATTCATTCTCCAGCTTGTAAATGAAATTCTGCAGAGCGTTTTTAACATGAGCCACCAGAGAGATGAGGGACTCCACCGAGGTTTCCAGCTGCTTCTCCTCACGTTGCTAAGACACAAGGAAACAACGTTTTACCAAATAAAAGGAAAGAAATAGGCAAAATCGATCACATCTCAATACTGATACAAACTGTTAGCATCTGAGCTAATAAGCTGGGCTAACTAACGGTGCTTAGATTTATACTAGCTTAAGAAGAATAATATCTCATGGATATTAAACTAAATGAAGTTTCGGTTTTTTATATTTCATGAGGGGTTATAAAAGTTACCTGCATTGTTAAATTATGTGATAATCGTCCCTCTGGATGCAAAACAAACCAGTTCCTTCTCTTCCTTTTGATTGATGGTTGGCAATAAAAAGTTAGGTTAGCATTACCGCCACCTATAGGTGTGGAGTGTGACTCATTAGCATTCTGTTAATGACAGAAAAAGCTGCCAGTAAAATACATTGAATAAAGTAATAATACGAATAGCAACAAAAACAGAAATCATCACACTGATTTTGAATATACATATGGATATATTATTAAATAAAGCAAGTAAAAAGCCTTATGAATAAAAGTTTGTTGAGCAACATTTTGAGAGAATCACTGTAATCAGGAGTTTTCTATAAAGTTCAGGAAATGTTCAGTCACATTCTGCACCACTTGACTGTTGTGTTGGTTCACTGCAATATACTTTTATTTCTCCAAGTTTTTGTATTCTTTTTAAACAAAAAGTAAAAATCAATATTCATTTTACAAAATTATGTGGAAAATTTTTATTTATTAATTTTTCCAGTTCTGTGTCATTTGAATTACTAGTGTGAATTTATCATTTTCTTTAATAGGTAAACTTTCCAGTACAACTACATATATCTATATATAGATACAGTGGGGCAAAAAAGTATTCAGTCAGCCACCAATTGTGCAAGTTCTCCCACTAAAAAAGATGAGAAAGACCTGTAGTTCTCATCACAGATATACCTC
>JAUZNJ010029902.1:0-15134 GCA_034780135.1 Jordanella pulchra
TTGCGAGATCTCGCAATACTTTTGCGAGATCTCGCAAAAGATTTTTTTTTCCTCCATGTCCCTTTAGGGGCTCAGTAAGAATGAGTTTCCTGTAAGAATATTATATTTGCATTTTTCCCTTTACAAAATAAGAAGAAACTTTTCCTTTTAGTTAAATCTCTTAAGCCGCTTGCATTAACAGAAATTAGTGAAAGTTCACTTTTTAAGTCAAACATAAAAAGTAATGAGATAAAATAAAAGGCTGAACAGTAGTAGAATGGGTTTTACCTGAAAATAATTGAACCATAGGTAGCAAAAACTCCTGAACTGACAAAAACGATATGAAGTCAGAGATGTGGTGAAGATCTATTGTGTCCTTACGGAGTAACTCGTTGTCCGTTGATAAAAGCATATGGACCTCTGAACACCGCCTTTAACCCAGCTCTCCATGCTCCACTTCGGGCGACACAGCCAGTCGAGCTTCCTGGTCTTCTTTGGTGAGATCCTCAGAGAAACGGCTGTTGAGCTCCCTGCAGACGGAGTGTTGCTTAGTGGATCGCCAGATCTGGTGTTATTCGGGCCAAGACAGTGTACAGAGTCGAGAACGATGTCTATCTTCTCTTTCCAGTGTGGCAAAATCTGCTTAATGAGATTCGGGACTTTCTGTCTTGTGTCTTCCTCCTTTTCCTCTTTTAAGCCTTTAATGCGCAGATTCCATCTTCTTTTGTAGCGCTCTGACTCTGTCACTTTTCCTTCAGTCTCTTGGACCTTCTTTGTCAGCTCGGCATTTGTGTTTTTAAGTAGTGCAATTTCCTTTTCCAGCTTTTCGTTTGTATTTTTACAATCTTGAATTTCAGCTAATTTCAGAATATTAGCAATGGAGAGCGAGTTCCGCTTCATTTCTTCTCCAAAGTTCAGCATCATTTTCTGTAGATTTTCAACAGCTTCTAAAATTTTGGCATTGGATGCATTTGAACAGACCTCTTCTTCATCTTTTGTCTTCTTCGGTCGCACTGGGGCCTTACACGGTGATGTTAGGGCATTTTTAGTCCCTTTGACATGGGTGTCCATACAGTCATGAGTTAGCAGGGCCTTGTTAGCTTTGTTCTTAGCCATTATCTTCGTCGTTTTTTCTCTTGCTTGTAGTAATCTTTCCCGTTATCACTGGACACGAAGTTATTATTATTAATTTACAACTCCGTTTGGTGTATAGTTTGGACTTCATAAATGTTCAACTACTTATTTGAGGAGTTTGCTACCTAGAGCTGCTATGTGTTAGCCTTTCCTGTATTTGCCACCTGACCGTGGTCAGGAATCACAGGGGAGACACGCCCTCCTGGGCCGAAAAGTAGTCCACCTTCCGGGGTTAACCCCCTAAGCTGTGTGCAGCGGTGGTGAACAGAAGGAAGGAACATAGAGGCAGGCTGATTTGACAGGAACTTGGGTCTGTTTATTCCTTTAGAATGCCCCCTTACAAAACCAGGGACCAGAATATTCTCCGGTTACTGTCTCTGTCTCTTATAACAAGCTCCGACTAGGGATGGGAATCGAGAACCGGTTCCTGGTCAGAACCGGTTCCGTGTGCTCCGATTCCGTGGCCTTGTTTGGCAGCTTGCTTAACGATTCTCTTATCAATCGATGAGGGAATCGGAATCGTGAATATCTTATCAATTCCCAACCCTAGCTCCGACTACGAAAAAAAAAAAAAATTCTAGCTCACCTTTACTAAACAGAAAAGTTTTCCGTCACAGCGCCCTCTGCTGCGAAAGCTTTCCCCTTCATTGTACAAAGCACACAGCACCTGTCCTCTATGTGGGCTCTTATCTCATAGAGAATGTTCTTACAACATATGTCTGCATAAACTGTGCTTTGGTGCTCGTTATGTCCATAAAATGAAGTTGGTGGTTGAATTCTGTAGACTCTAAGCTTTCTGACGATGTTAACATGTCTATAGTTGTAAAAGTTTAACCACTGCTGTTGTTTAACCATTGTTATCTCCATGCGCGTCACTGTGATTAATAGAAATATATCCATCGGGCCGCCTTCAGGTAGATGCTGGGCAGTCTTGCTACAGCAGAATGTGTCGGGTGTGGTGAGACCAGTTAAAGTTTTTTTTTCCAGAAAGTTTAACCGTTATCAGGTGAACTATTCTGTGGTTGAAAAGGAGACGATGACTCTCATTTTGGCACCACCACATTTTGATTTTTATTTGGGTTAGTTTGAACTCTCATTGGTTTAAAAAATCCTTTGATCTTTCTACAGTCATTCAGGAATCCCAATCAACGCCTAATGTGGTCACTGTTTGAAAAACATCTAATGTTGACATTAGACACATTAAAGGCAGTGAAAACCTTCTTGCAAATACTTTGACATGTGCTCCTTTATAAACCCCTCTTTTCTTGTGTCCTTACAGCGTCCTTGTTTACCCGTTTGGTATATTTGCTTCTCTGGTACTGCTTGGCTGAAGATGTTGTGTACGGATTTGGTCAAGCTCAGGTGTAAGTTCAACTGTGAAGTTTAGGTTTTTTTTCTAGGGTATTTCCCATATATTTTTAGAAGGATTTTGGTCAGTAATTCATGGTGGGGTCGGTGTCTTTATGAGTGGGGGTGTGACGACCCTGTTGGGTGTCTGGTTGAGCTGCTGCAGGGATGGTTTTGAGTGGGGTATATCAGGCGGTCAGTGGGCACACCTGGCTATCTGATTCAGCCCTGTATAAAAAGGAGTGCTACTGCTCTCTCTTGGGTTTTGGTTTGGTCAATTTAACTTTTTTCCTGACAGGATTGATTTTCTTCACTTAAATTTTTTATTTCACCGTCTTTAAAATAAATATTTACAAATCAAGTCTTTGTGTTTTTTTTCACTCTTTTTTTCTCACAATCCCAGAGCCAGGTTGTGACATTTTGTTAAAAAGCCCAAAAAAAAAACAGCTCAAAACTTTATCCATTTACTTAATCAATACCCCGACTCTTTTATTTTTACCTCCAGAAAGCAGACTCACTTAACCTCTTAATAAACGGACATTCAAACGTCTTTATGTCAGTGATGTGCTCAGGTTCTGCTCCGTTCTGATTGTCCTCTTTAGTCTATCTGTCTCTATGTGCTAGTGAACAAGGAAATACAGCTTTTTTACAGCATTTCCATAGTATTGGAAATAAAGCTCAGTTGGCAGTTTATGAGTCAGGAGCTCTCAACCCAAAGCGAGGTCCTCTTTGGTTGATGAACACCTGTTGGTAATTGTTTCTTTAATCAGTGGAGTGCAAACGTGTCCAGGGCTCACTAGCTAATCTTGTTTTCACTCCTCTTTGCTCAGTTGCTCTGTATCAATCCTTAGGATTCTATGCATGCACTCATTTCATTTCACCTCGATAAAAGAGTCTCCTCTTCTAATTTGCAAGCCGTTTGTCCCCAGTGTTCCCTGCATGCTCTAAACTGCCTGTGTGGGTGGGTCCACTTTGTGCTGTCTCTCAGCACTCTTGGACCTTTCATGTTTCCCTGATGGATGTAGAAGGAGAGAAAAAACAAACATGCATTTTTTTGTTTTAACACTTTGTTTTGTTATGGGACTAGCTGGCAGTATCAATCCAAGGCTGTGATGTTAAAGAAAACCAGCCCTGCTGAAAGTTATGTTCAACAGTTGGTCACAGCTCCTCCATTATAAGTTATCCTTTAATTTTAGTTGAATCTCCATTGAAACCAAAATGGGGCACTGAGGTCTGTCAACACGCATCTTACTGAAGAACATGATTCACTGTCTACCTTATAGCAGAGGCCAGTAGAGGAGCCAGAAACTGTGATCAGGTAAAAAAAGCAATATTGGTAGTCAAATAAAAGTATCTTGCAATTGAAGTAATTCTAAAAGTACAATAATAAATACATTTGTTGCTACTGAATCTAAAAAGATGAGTAATACTTGCTAAAGACTAAAGTTTTATTTGTCTAGTGAATCGAACTGTTTAACAGTCTGTGGGTTTAACCAGCTGTTGATTCTACATAAAATTTGTATGTTGTTCATTAAAATCACTGCACTCTCTATGGGCACTTCCCTGTTCTATCCAAAACACAAATGTTACTGAAAAGGTCCCAGAATAATTGTTGGCTATGACTCTGCAAGCATAGCTGTTTGCCTTGTGTGTATGTGATGGACTGACAACCTGTTTGAGGTGTACCTGGTCTCTACCTCAGTGAGATAATCAGCAGCCCCACAGCGCTCCTTCAAGAATAAACTGGTATGGATGAAAGAATCAGAGGCAGTCAGACAAATTCCCACCAACATTATCAAATGATTGCTTTGCAAGTCAGCTGGAGCCTATAAATCATAGTTTAACCTCCTCTTTATTCCTCTTGGCATCCCTTTAAAAGTGGTACTTGTGTGCCGCCTTAAATGCCAGGCAGAGATGAACATCTTAAAATAAAAGATTAAAAAGTCTTCTGCTTGGAGTCGGAGAACAATCTACACTCGGATCACGTTCAAAAGCTGAGGATCTCATCACACATATCTGTCTGCCTCTGACTCGATGGCCTGCTCCAATAGTGCTAACTTTTATTGGACAAACTGTTGTGGTTTCTTACTACCTTAGAGGCCTTTTTGCTCTGTTTTTGTTTGTCCTCAAACTCGGATGCTTAATGCTAACTGTTTCCAAAACATTCATGCAGATCTGAATTCTTGGACATTGCCTGCACTGTTATTGCCTTGGGATCAGAAAAACAAGCCACTGCGAGGTACAGCTGGCAAACACGGTGTGTATGGGAGTCTCAAAGACATGATTTATGGCAAATATTACTAGGGCCCTGAAAGGAGGAGGAGGAAGAGGATGAAGGAGGAGAAATTGAAAGTGAGTGAATGCTAAGATGAGAATGGAGAAAAAACTTCAAGGTGACACAGGGTTCTGGAAGAGATAAGGTGAGGAATGGCGGCCTCTGCAATCTCATCCATGACTAAGATCAGTGTAAGATCTCTGTTTGTGTGTAGTGTGATTAAATCTTTTGGAACACACAATGTCAAGCTTGTCACACAGTAGTGTGGAGTGTGTCTGCAGGTTTTTAAGCCAGCGTCTGCAAGCGAACAGGTTACAACGGGCGACTTCAGAAGGTTAAGCGGAACGGCTCACTGCCCTGTGGGTGCTGCTTCTCCGCCGGCACACATTGATCTTAATACGTAGAATGATGGCAGAACAGAAGAGGTCACCCGAATGAAAGAAGGGATGAACACAGTGGAGAAATGGAGGGGAACAGCGGGGACATTAGCTGCATGTGAGTAAAAGCAGTAGTTCAGGATGGATTAACATGGAGGAGCTTCAGGGTGACTCCTGGAAGGGCCGAACACTCAGGAATAAAACAGTAATAACACAGTAATAAATTCTAACCTAATGTCCCACTATTTGCTCTAGATGTCTACATTGGTAGAACTGCTTTCAGGTGTGTCAGCAAAGGGTAAAAAATGTGTGATCCATTCATAATCATTTTTGTCCACAAGTGTATTATTTGCATTAGTAAGGTCTATTATATTTACTCCAGCTTTTAGGTGGTTGCTTGTTTTTTTATTCTATCCTATTAACCTTAAATGATCTTTTAATATTGCATATTTTTTCCTGTGTGAGAATAAATTTGATAAAAATTGGGGTTTCCTTTCCCATTGCCTGTACAGGATGCACTGTAGTCAAATGAGTTCAGGTAAAAATTAGTTCTCAATTAAAGAACCCCAAATCTGATCCCATGTATTGGACTCACTGTTTCTGTAAGCAGGGGAAGGTGCTATGATTAGTCAAAATGTTTTCAGTATTTTTTTAGTTTGATTAAAAATTACTTGACAACGTGTAACAATTGCAGGGTTTTACTGACATTAAAGTAATATATTAGCCATATGTAGGTTTTTATTATCATCTTTGAACTGAAAGTCTCTATCTGTATTTTTGCCTTGCCTTAGAAATTCCTATTTATAATTACAAATATTTATATTTGTGGGTTGCTATTTATGGAGGCCGAGATCTTTCACGCAGCGCAGAGCTGACAAACTAGTGACTATAGAGATTGCCATTATGCATGAATGGGACTGAGGCAATTTAGGCCTAAATACAATCCTCCACAGACTTACTAACGACCAGCAACCGCTAGGTTATTCTGAAGACTGATTTCAAGCACCGGTTGTTGTATTTTTGACGTCTCTTTTTTTGAGTGGACACAAATCTTTCTCCTGCCCACAGTTCGTGTTTGTTTTAGTCAGAGTGCCCAAAACAGGGGGACGAATCACCTGAACAACAGAGGTAAGGGGAGACGATGTTCCTCAGCTCAGGCAGCAGGAATCAGTGTGAGAACAGCAGATGAGAGCTTGGGAACCAGGACGAGCCGGCATACTATGCAGCCCTCTCTCTGGCTAAAGAACCAAGGCAGTCAAGGCGGCAGCTTGCTGCTGCTAGCTCAAGGAGAGAACCGAGGAGCACAGCAGAAGCTCAGAGAGGCCTGCTCGGAGAGGAAAAAGATCACTGATGGCCCAGAACAGGCTACAGCTGGCCCTGGCGAGCTAGTGCCTAACTGTGGAGGATTAAACCAGAGAGGCAAAGGATAAAATTAACCCGCCGGACGGAGATAGGTTAGAAGACAGGGGAGAGTGGCCGTGTCTTACCACGAGGACAGCATGACATTGAAGGAGCTCGCCAGGGAGACAGAGTAGAAAGAGACAACACCAGACCAAGGCTAGGCTCTAGAGGCTAAATGCTAGAGACCAACAGAGGACCACTGAGCATTAGTGGAGTCTGCAGGCAGAGTAAGTGGGGAAGGTGGGAGGAGAGAAGTGCTAAACTGCTTCCATATCTGTGCTTGATGTAGGGCTAAATTGAAATGGCTTTTTTATGTAAGGCAACAGGGTGGGCATATTTTGGGCACTGGAGGAGGGTCAGCCTTTCTGGCTTTGCTTCAGCTGTCAGATGCTTCAGATGGATGTTGGAATGCATTTAGACCCTTAGGGTTTAGGGTGTGAGAGTTGGTGGGGACACCTCCCCTCTCCCCAGTTTTAAATACACAGTAGTCCAACAGACAACAACACTAAATCCAAGCAGGAGGGGGGATGGTATTAGGTCTTTCACAGCTCTGTTCACTCCACTCTGCCTGGGGATTGGACTGGGGTGGGTCGTAGCTAAGGTGGGGTTTTTGGCTCTCCTTGTGATCTCCGACCTTTGGTCACATCCAATGGCTTCGTTATCTAACCGTCCGCTGGAATGGGGGATGCTGGTAAATGGCATTGGGTGGAGGTCTGGGATGTTGGAGGCTTAGTCCCCGTCCTTTCAGGGGAGACGGCTAGCTTGCATGGCTGTAAGGTCCAGGTCCACCTTGGGCGTGACCTGCCAGGGAAACAGCGCTAGAGGGGATAGGCTACAGCTGGGTGGGCTAGATACAGAAGCTAACTGCAAAGGAACAGAGGAGTATAGCAGCAGATTGGATAGATCCACTGGGAAGACAGAACACCCGGGAGTAGGACAGTGGTACAATGGAGAAGCCAGCAAGGAAGGCCAAGCTAGGACAGGCTATGACTGGCTGGAGCTTGCCTCTAGAGGGTAACTGCGGGAGATGAAAGGAGTAACAGGGAGGATCAGCGAAGCTTGCCCAGGTAAGATGACAAATCAATCCGCCTCTCTATTTTAAAAGCCGTCTAAAATCTTATTGGGAGAATTTCCACTTTATCCTTTTGCAACATTTTGTCTATCTTACATGTTTAATAAAAAACATAAAGCTCACAGATCTAGTCCCTGACTGGATTTCAAGATATAAATTTAAAAAAAAATTAAAATTTTTCATCTTTATTCACAGGCGCGTTGGCAATCAAATGTCGCCAGCTTAGTTAAAATCGTGCTGTCCAACTCGCTTAATTAGACACAATCATCTTGCCCAGCTTCGCTTTGCTTCACATCTGCTCTCCAGAGATATCATGGGAATACTTCGCTTCCTATTACCTTTTTCAAAATGATTAGGGTATCCTTAGTATCTATAGTTATGCTGCTATAGGCTTAGACTGCTGGACGACATAGAGACCACTTTTCTTCATTCTGCTTCATTCTATCTCTATTCCCCCATTCTTCATTATTTGTTAGTTCAACCTCTAACTTTCTGCTCTCTCTGCGTTTTCTTTATTATAGTAATTTTAATTTGAAACTAACTTTGCAGCAGTATTGCTATGCAGGTCTAATGACAATTAGCAAGTATTTCAAGGTGCACATAACAATAAGGAAAAATCAATGTTAAAAATTAGAACTTTATGAATGATTTTAATTAAATCTAATTTAATCAAAGCAACAGTTAGAGTAACCACTTTAAGAATATATAGAACGCTTATTTATTCGTTCATTTATCTGCATATAAAAAAAGAAAAAAGATTGATTACAAAAGAAGACATAACCGTAACCATCAGTTCTAGTCCTCCTGATTTGCAGTACATCTAAAACATTAACCCTTTGAAAAACTTAGAAAATTATAATTATTGTGACCAGATTTCAGTGGACTAATGGACATCTTAGTGGTTCTAGACAGAGGACGATTCTGTTCCTGCCTCTGGGTTGAAGTCATTTAAATGACCCACTTTGCTCTGAGTGACTAAAAAGCTGTTTAGGTTCCAATAAATGGGATGAATCAGTCGGAAGTGTGCCAGCTGAACACCGTCTGTGTGCTTACACACTTAAGAACAAATGAAACCCTAGATAAGGAAGCCAAATAAAATGTCCAGGGCTTTATTCAGCTAAAATTAAGCATGTGAATGTTAGCGTGACTTGGGTGCAGGATAATCACTGCCATCTTTAAAGAGTGATGGTCAGACTGGAGGTGATTGTTTTTCCGACACCGTTTAATGAGGAGTTAGAAACAATGGTGAGGAGTCTGTTCTGTGTCTGAAAGGCCGACATGGGCCAGATTTAGACATGTGAGAAAATGTGAGTCAGAGAAAATACACGTCTGGTAATTATTAGTGACTCTTTGAGGTAGAGGAAAGAACACTACAGTATTTGGGGGCTTGGCGGTGCTAGTCATCTCAGCTAATTCAGGATGCAGTAATTTTCAAAATAAGAATGTGAGGATGATTTTAGGGGAGACCAAAGTCCTGTGGTTTTATTTCTATAAGACCGAATGCTTCAAAGCTCTGAACCATCCATTCAAATTCAGAACAAGCGAAATGAATTATCCAACCAATTCTCACTTCAGAAAAATGATGGAGCATTTTAGGACATATTATGCTGTTTAAAATTAGTTCTAGTTCTAAAATTAGAGGCTGTTTGTTATTTTGTGAATTGAAAAGTGTTTGAGACTCCCAGCAGTGTATTAGAAAACACATAAAGCTTGTAACCAGAGAATAGCCTGAAGTACCCTAGTACAGCTTATCCTACTTTATCTTGACCTGCAAAACATGCTTGATCCTACTGGTGAAGTTCTGGATTTGCTTGGAAGTTATGCCAATCAAAATCAAAACATCACAATCTCTTAACAACACCTGTTGGGCTGGTCTTAATTATAACTTCATCTAGCAAAGATAAGCAACAAATCTGGACAGAAACTGCTGAGTTTTTTTGCACAACACTAGCACTTCAAAGCTGTGACTGCCTTTATACTGCTGAGAGCAATTCCTCAGGGTGAGACCTGCTGTACTGTTTCTATGTTGGAGCGATGGAACCGCTGTCTGAGCCAGGATGGAGGGGAAAATGCATGTTCTCTGTTTTTGTGTCTCTACCTGCAACCATTTAAAAGAAATGGGAGTTGGGGGTACTTCCCCAATAACTGGATAATCGGAAGAAAATAATATGAGGAAAATATTTTATGTAACTTAAGAAAAAGGCATTATTTCTTTGAGTCAACACAGGAAAGGGAACATAAGGTTCTTATACATACAGTAGCATTGCGTCACATCATATATCTGGGATATCTCACAAAGTTCATGCGGCGCCATTAAAAGTAAACAACTGCGTAGCAATGGTTCTGGGTTTGGCCTACTGTAAAATTCGTCCTGATACCAATGTCTTGGGTTGTTTATCAATGCAGTAGATGAACCCAAAGGACCGAGAAGATCAGCTTGGATGAAGGCTTTACAAAGGATTGGCAAAAATGGCAAAACCTGGCCACTCAACCTCTCCCCTTCCTTCAGCATTTCCCTGCTGGACTTATGCCATGGTCCTTCAATCCTCCACTGTTATTCTTTATAGCTAGCCTCTGTCAGCTGTAGCTTCTCCCCACCCTGGCCATTAGTGCCAGTCTTTCGTTTTGTCTGCCGTAATCTTTTGGTCGAAGGTTTTCTTGGTAATTATAAATCCTTATGACCCAAACCTCCAGTAAAGTCTACCTAGACTACTGTCTACCTCTGCGGTTTCTAAACAAATGCTTACCCCTCCTAAGATGGTGGCAATCAACCCTAGGCACACACTCAGGTGTGTGACATCACCACAAGGCTAATATTTGTAGGTGAGCTGTGAAAGTCCACCATTTAGAGTGAGAAACGTTGGGAAATGGGGACTTCACAAGCCAGGTCCAAAGCAGGGCAGGCATTAAGCATAGTTATGGTTACAGTCAATGTCGTCACAGAAGAAGGACAGACAAATTTGACTCTTATTGAAATCATGTCAGTTCTTTCTTTTTTTGTTTTTCTTTAAATCCAACTAAAAAGAAGTGTGAAAATGCTGTTGTAGTTTTCTTTTCTCTGAGATTGAAGACAGATGAAGGTTCTCTTATGTACCCAACACAACAGGGTCCTCTGGCATTGGCCCAGGGCCATGCTGGTTCCATCAGACAGACACAAAGAGACAACCTCAGGGCAAACACAGCGATACGACATGATTGAAAGTAATAAAAAATGAAAATCAACAACATCTGATAAAAAATTAACCTGATATGCTCTCTGAGTGAAGTAGTGGAGTAAATGCATTCAGTGGGAAAAAAGTCGGCTTTTCGACTTCGATGTAGTACCATGAATTAAAGAGGAGGATATGTTTCCACTATTTTCACTCTAGGCTGCTGCTACACAGATAAAATGCTGAAGGTTTATGTTGAATATATTTTTGGAGCTCTGAAACTTTGCCATGTGGATTGTTTCAATACTTCTTGCTGAATCTACACGTATTATTTTGTGGTGAATTGTTTTGAATTAAATATATTTGCCCTTAATTTGAGATACTAAATAAGAGGATCTGTCAATGGAATGAGGATTTCTGGACTTAAAACAAGATCATTGGATACTATGCAGGTATAATTAGATCAATGAGTTGTTTTCTTCTAAAACTGGCAAACTGTCCTACCTGCTCACATCAGGGGAAAAAAAACTATTTAAAGAAAACAAACAAACAAATAAAACTTGTCGATGATTTCAGATTTTGCAGTGTGGTTCCTCCTTGTTTCCGGGTATGATGAGTAAACAGTAATATAGTGTTTTGAAGATTGTTTTTGAACTCTTCCTTTTCTACCTGGAGGTTTGGGTCTTAAGCCGGTTAGGGTATTACTTTTGTTAGCTGCACCTTGAGATAGGCTACAAATGCACTATAAATTGTATTCAATAGGAAATTTTTATATGATCATTATCGCCATGGCTTAGAGCCTCTTACTTCTTTTTCAGCCGTTCCCAAACTGCCAGCTCTAAGTGTGCTAATTATAGACCTTTACTCCATGGCTCCCATCTTTGGAGAACCTTAGAGTTGCTCCAAGCTAACTTTAGCAGTTTGCTAACAGATGCCGCTATGTGAATCACAGAGGATGGACGCTGCACACTGACTTTTACTAAACTGAGAAAGAAATCAATCAAGATATTTAGGGGATTCAATTCATTTTTCTTCTCAAAAACTATTTTTTTTTTGTATGAATCATTGATGAACGGCTTTCCAGATGGAAAATTGCAAGTGCTTGTCGAGCTACAGGTAGAGACTAAATCCTCACCTTTACTTTGATCTTCATTAAACACACAGGGTGGCGCTGGAGCATATGACGAACCATTAAGATCCAACTAGGTTCAGGGAAAGGAGGAAACCTCAAGCTGCAGTTCATCTATGTTTGATTCCAGTTGCTCCTTCAGACTGACCTCCCATCTCTGTATTTCTGCTCTCTGGTGCTAAAAAACTCACTGGCGTCTTTTAGAGACCTCTTGTGAATTCTTTTAGTTTGAGGATGATCTGAACAGGTCTGATTTGTAATGTTTGGAGGCTGATAAATGTTTCAGTTACAGGATGGGGGTGACAGGGTTTGCATAAAAGAACATTCAGCTGCTGAACCTGAGCTGTTAATGACGTCTCACATCTCACAACCAGAACCATAAAATTTGTACATTTTTGACCAAAGCAGGAAAGGAAAACACAATGAACCAAATTCCGTTGTGGTAATATTGCTATTTATAAAAGTGAAAATAAAAGAAGATCCGTCAGGGATTTGGATTCGTAAGGTGATCTGCAGCTGACTTTGTTCTGTATTTTAGACAACAAAGCAAACGGACATTTTCATATATAAATGATTTAATTTTGATTACATTTTTCAGATTCTTTCATCATTTTGCTTTTTAGGACAGATTCATTTCACCATACATGCATGTTACATGTCTGCTTGCTTTGTGTGGGAGAGGTTATTTTTTCAAATACATGAAAAACTAAAACATTTTTTAATGAAATATCGACCATGTGACCTGATACGTTTCATGTGTAAAAGATTGTTTGGTTGAATGATGCCGCTGCTGAACAAAAAGGTTTTCCTTTGTCTGAAGGTGAAATGAGACTTTTTTGTCCCTGGCAGTTCAAACATTCATCTAGTTGTAGATAAGCTTAGCTTGACTCCACGACTACCATGAACAGAACATCCTCACAGGTGGTATTTCCTGGTCAATCAGTGGGATACTGACAGGAACAAGCAAAGGCCAAATACTGAAACTGAATCACCAGTTTACTGGGGAGGAGGTGCATCTGTTCATTAACATGTGTTTCTTACTGCTGTGAGTGATCCATTGTTTCTCTGTGCTATAAATTGTGGATCATTGCTAATAGAATAAGAATCCAGATAGTGAAGGGTGAAGTTAAGAGGCTGTGGATGAAACTATCTAACTGGCAGCTCACCACACCAGCCTCTGATCCAGGGCTGAGTCACAAGGGCACCACAGCTTGTGTGTCTGTCAGCAGAACACGGCTTAAAAACACCAAGAAAAACAATTACTGCTTGTGAAAAAAGAAGGCTGTAGAGAAAAGGGTAAGAACAGGACGGCTGCTTTTCCACTGATTAAAACAGATTCTTGTTGAAAGAACTACCTCTCTATTTCTCTGCAGAGTAAGAAAAGAAGCCTTTATTTTGCTCACAGAGGTCCTAGGAGGGGGGGGATCCTCACATCCTGTTGCTATCCTGAGGGCACAGACCAGCAGGTGATTTCTCAGATGCTGTGGGTACACGCAGCATGTGTTATTAAAAGCATTACAACAGCTCTACCAGGGCTTACTGCCGTGCACAACAACAGTTCACCACAGCCCTCCCTCCTGTCTGGGAACCAGCACATCTCATCTGTTAATGAAAGGGAGAAAAAGCACAGAGCCTTCCAGGATTGGTGCAGAGCTAATTTGAAGCTCATGTGGAAGAGCACAATGTGTGTGGATGACTGAAGCAAAAGGACACAGTCTGGATTCATAGTGAAACCTGTTGTGTTCCCCGGCCGAAGCCCCCCCCTCTCTGGAATTTCAGGTCATCAGTCCGTCCGTGGGAGGGGCTTCATGTGGTTATTAGGCAGTGTAAAATGACCAGAGGACACTGCTGATGGTCTTTGGGTTCATAGAGTAAAGATCTCTACTCTTCTCCTCAACAACAAACAGGTGGTGGAATACAAAGTGCCCTCTTCATGGACGTGCAGGCTGTGCTTCAATCTGCTTGATACTGACCACTGAAATGAAATGGTCTCTGACTGCTAACAAGAGTCTATAGAAACATGGCTGTGCTTCTCTGAGCGGGGAGCGACATCTACAGCATGAAGGCTAAATTCCTAAAGGCCCAACCAAATGGCACAAGGACAGGACTAGAAGCACCAGCCGAAGGAATACAGAAACACACTTCACATCTTCACATGGGGGCTGCTCTCTGCATAAATATCCAAACCTTTCTTCATTATTCGAATCATTTTGTTACAAAATGTGCCTGATTGTGCCAATCTAAGGGACAGGCTGCGATTTTAAAATGAGACAAAAGCTACAATTAAAACCATGAGAACTGTTTGCTTTGCTTTCAAAGGAACAATCTCTTCCTAAATCAGCCTCTGCTTTTCAACCAAAACAAAAATATTTTTCATCCTACATATTTGGAGAAGTAGTAGAGCTAGTAAAGGGTTTTATGGTCAAAGCGTCTTAGTGTAACATTCAGCAGTTCTGGATCTAGAGAGTTAATAGCTGGAGATCAGTAGCACCCCAACCACCATAGTATCTTCTCTACCGTCTAATCTCCGTGGCTCTATCCTTCTCATACCTCATTCAAAAGTTTTTTATGAATAAACTCATATTTAGATTATGCTATTCTGGCTTCAGTACAATTCAGGAATACTGTACAGACCTCAGAATAAAAGGTTTTAGGCCAATTACAAGATTATCCAGTCGCCATAAGAAACTAGGGAATTGGTTGACTTTCAGAAGGACTTTGACAAAGACATATCTCTTTTTTGATGCTGGGGCTTTTAGCACAGTAAATATACTTTATAAAACCCAGGAGGCCTCGCCTTGACAACACATTTAAACAGTTTCCTTGGATAGATTAGGAAAAAACCTCAAAGAGAAGTAAGGACTTTCCTCCGACGTGGGAAACATTGCTCTGTGTTTCGCCTTAAGCAAACCCCTTCAACAATTCCCATTTAAGAAAATACCCTTGATACATTCTTAGTCTATTTTCCTGCCGCAGGCATGTGTTAAATCAGTGCAGCAGACTGACTGCTGAATAGAAAGGTTCATTTACAGTCAGACTAAACTCCCACTCTCATGAAAGGGAGGAAGAGGAGGCCTTCATCACTGATGAATGGAAACAAGCTTCATTTACTGCATGTCCCCAACTGAACATTACAAAGACAAGAGCCAATCTTTCCGAGTTCATTGATCTGATGATGTTCTAATATATGGATGGGTGGACGTCCTCTTTAACCTTTGCCCTTCATTTTATCATAGGTTTTCAGTTCATCTCCTCCAGTGTGTTTTGGAGG
>JAUZNJ010029903.1:0-15133 GCA_034780135.1 Jordanella pulchra
CGATAAATTAAATGACGTCGATAGTTTTTATTTATCGTGCAATTAATTGATTTATCGTTTATCGCGACAGGCCTAGGTGTAACCTGCCTTACGCCCATAGTCTGCCGGAGTCTTGCCCAACCGCAACCCTGACGGATGAAGCGGGAGAAGATGGATTGATGGATGAAGTTAAAAACCAAAACCAATTAACCCAACCATTTATATCTCCATTGCCTTAATCATGCTGTGTTGAATTTCACACACGGTACTACCAATGACACGTCAGTTTACCCTGCAGGCAAGCCTCTTGAAGCCAACAGGGAGTTGCAGTTGATTCAGCAGTTGTAGTAGAAGATGAAGAATCAGTTTTTTTTAAATGGATTCTTATTCTGCAGTCAGCAAATAACCAACACCTACTCAAAGCCTTGGTCACCACTGTAGTGCTTAGTATACTGCCTGTCTGAGAAGCATTTCTGCATGCTCCTTTGTCACCATGGCTGGTGGCTCCAGTTACTCGCAGTCCCAGTCGTGTCATTGGTGAGTCTGATTTCCTCATCCTGCCTCTAGTTCACAGCAGTGACATATATATTTGGTTCTGTTTTGTGCTTCCTTAGCTAGGATTCTACTAGGTCAGGTAATTCTAAAATGAATTCTGTCTAAAGTTGTTTTAGGATGTTTAGTTTTGCGATTGAATGCAATGACTCCCACAACTTTTGATTTTTTTTTTTGTTTCTGTAATAGCTGATGGCTGATGGTTTCTTTTCATTTTGATTCAGTTCATTAATATAGCAGAAATTTACAACACATGTCATGTGAAGGAACTTTACAAAGAAAATTTAATCAAATCACAGTCAGATTGGTTAAAAGTTTTCTCTCTAAGGAAAACCAGCTGATTGCATCAACACATTGATTCAACAGCAATCCCTCACACCAAGCATGCATGTAGTTACAGTGGAGAGGAAAAACTCCCATTTAACAGGAAGAAACCTCCAGCAGAACCAGGCTCAATGTGAACAGCCATCTGCCGAGGCCGACTGTGATTCAAGGAGACAGAAGCAGACATACAGAAAGAATTAGAGATATAAAGGATAACTCTCAGCTCCACAGAACCTGTCCAGGAAAGACCCAGCCAGACAGACGAGCTCCAAGACAGCTCCCATGTCAGAGAATGAAAGAGAGGACATAAAGTTAATAACAGTAAGAGAAACAGGACTAAACACGGAAAAATAGGCCAAGCTACAATAATTATAAACAAGGGTGTTGATGGTAGCAGTCCAGTCTACATTTCTCTCCAGGATGGAGCCGCAGCAATCAGGAAAGGCCAGATGATGCTATTATGATGGGAAAATAATAGAGAGAGTATAAAGTTAGAGGTTGAACTAACAAGTAATGCAGAATGGAAGAAAAGAGATAGAATTAAGCAGATAGAATGATGAAAAGTCTGGACTCTTACAGGCCCACTGAGTAATGTATTTAGACATTAGATGGACTGCCAATATGTAAAAGTACTTGTTGTTTTTCTCTACACCTGTTACTTGGTCCCAGGGGCAGCAGTGTCAGCAGACTTTCCTCTTTCCAGACTTGCTCTCCAGCTCCTCTCACAAAGCCTGATGTGTTCCAGTGCAAACAGAGAGGCATCATGAATAGACCCCTTTTTTGTGACGGAGGCAGCAGACAAGTTTTTTTTATTGAAAATACAAGATAGAAAAAATTATGTAGACAAAGTATAGAGTGGGGAATGGTCCTAAGAGGTTTGTGGGTAGCCTTTAAAAAAAACAGTTTTAATTTAGCCCTAGAAGGACTGTTTTGTGGTCCTACCTGTCACTCAGACACTGGCCAGCTGGTGCCTTCTCTCTGCTAGGCTCTGCTGCCCTGCAGGCTCCTTTGATTTCCCGCTGTACTCCTTACACCTCCAGCAGTTAGCTTCTAGAGATTAGGCTCCTCTGTCTCTCAGGCAGATTTCTTGGATGTACTTCTTCTCCTGGCAAAGTGCAGCCTCTCTCCCCTGCCCTCAGCCCTCTGTCTGCCTGGCAGACTTTGCCAATCTTCCTGCTTAGGCCCTCCGCAGTAATCCTCTATAGCTACCCCAGGCCAGCTGCAGCCTCTACCCCGCCTTTAGAGCTCTGTTTCCCTGGCAGACTTCTCCGATCTGTCACTATGCTCTTCAGCTCTCCGTCTGAGCTAGCAGTGGCAGGCTGTTGCCTCTGCTGCTGTGGTTCCACAGGGGGACCCAGCTGGCCGCCTCGTCCCGGTTCTGGAGAACTCAAAGTCTGTGTTCTTGCAATGATTTGCTGTTGTTCCTGTCTGTGCTCTAGAACACCGGCTCACCTGTGTTGTTCAGGTGATTCATCCCCCTGCTTTGGCCACTCTGACCAAAACAAACATGGACCAAGCACAGGAGAAAGATGCGTGTCATCTTAGAGAAAAGCATTTGAAATCCGTCATTGTATAATAACCCGCCAGTTGCCGGTCATGGCCCATCACGTGAAAAAGCCAATTACCAATCATTGCCAGTTGACTATTGCAAGTATAGTATATATAGAATACAGAATAGATTAATGTATCCTATATACATTAGGCTTGCACCACTCAATTCTGGTGCAGAAACATGCAGAAGCGCTTCTCAGATCAATCATTACTGATTGACTGGTTCAAGTCTAGTGGATATAGGATACAATATAGGTAAATATCTATTACGTGCCTAATCAGTGATATTATTGGATGCTGGTATCATCCTGAATTTTCAGAACGATGCACCCCTAGTAGTATAAATTTGTCATCGTATGTTTGTCCCTCTGGGATAAAATTCTTTACTTCAGAAAACTCGCTTCGCCTTTTAAATATAAAAGCGTGTTAATCAACAAGTTTTACTCTGTACTGTTATGCAACAGAAGACGAATTTGAACTAATTTTTACAGCTATAAACTTAAAAGCTATGCAAGGTATTGAGTGGCTAACAGGGGTCTATGATGATTCTCATGAATTATTCATTAAGATGCTATATTTATTGTGATTTGACTGCTGGAGCTTTTGTCCTGGTTTAAAAGGAGATTTAAGAGTGAACTCTTGTGCTACGCGAAGGCAAGCTGGATGGTGGCTAGATAGATTGTAGCCACAGGTGGTCCGTAATTCTGTAGAGTAATTGCTTGGCAAAGTGTATTACAGATCTTCAGACCACTCATCCTCACTGTAGGGGTGGACCAGAGAAAAGGGTGAGTGAGGCAAAAAAATAGGGTGGATAACATGATGTCCTGTTGAGAGACAATTCTGCCAGACACTTACAATACCTTGAGGGAGTATTATTGTTGTATGTGTTCAAAGAACACTTTTAGTAACGGCTATTAAGCCAGGCTAATGAAAATGATGGTCACAAATAGGGAGACAATCTTCAGTTGAATTGAAATGTCACCGTGTTTAAAAGACAGCTGCAACGGGCATTTTTCAGCTTTTTAAATGGAGAGCATGTTGTTATTGTGTTTTAGAAGAGCAGAGCTTTTTTTTTGTATCCCAGCCATTTATACCTTGTGAATTTACAGAGTTTAGGATGGAGACTCCCAGGTTTTCTCTTCACTGTCTGCTTCTTGGTGGTTTAGTCTGTGCTAGCAGGACCAGCTGTGCACGAAACTTCTCTCATCACTCCTTCAATTTGGTTGTTGGAAAACCCCAACAAAGCATTTTTGAAATGCCCCCCTGAGTGTTCAGAGATCAAACTGATGGCAGGCAATTTACCCCTCCCCCCCAACGGCAGCTGTATCAACATGGCTGCGTTTAAAATAGAGTTTCTTTAAAATGATTATGGAAATAATTAGAATTGTTGTTGTGTTTTATTGAAAGTTCAGCATTTACTTAAAGGGTCTCACTCTCCCATTATGTTTACTTGATAGCAAAATAAATCACAAATCTACACTTATTATGATACCAAATATGTCAAAATATTGTGCAGCAGCTTTAGGGCTAAAACAATTAATCGGATTAAGGGCATATTGAAATAATAATCAACTAATTTAGTCATCGATTGTATCGTTAACCTATGATGCCATTAGCTGAAAGAGCATTCCTCTTAGAGAAGTAATTATGCCAAAATTGTAAAAAAATACATAAACATTTTTGCATTTAAGAAGAAAACCCCATTTTCTATTAAACAAATCTCTATTCATAACCACTTTAAATGACTTATTTTTTTCTTCATCTAGTTTAAATTTTTAAGAACATCTTCCTTCAGGCACCTTTTGCTACCCTATTACTAAACGACTTGATTAACAGAAAAAAAACCAACAGATTAATCGACTGACAAAACAATTCTTTGCTGCCGCCCTAATAAGATGAATGTGTTTATATTAAAGTCACTCATTGCTTCTTTTTCATACTATTCTGTCAAAGACAGCCGGGTAACATATAACCAGATACGGTTAGTATTATACCATAATGTTACCATTGAGTCAGCCCAGAAAGACTGAAAAAAAAACAATAATAATACATATGCTACCATCCATCCATCCACCATCCATCCATCCATCCATCCATCCATCATCCATCCGTCTTCATCCATCCATCCATCCATCCACCATCCATCCATCATCCATCCGTCTTCATCCATCCATCCATCCATCCATCCATCCATCCATCCATCCATCCATCCATCCATCCATCCACCATCCATCCATCATCCATCCGTCTTCATCCATCCATCCATCCATCCATCCATCCATCCATCTTTTTAGGAAATATGTGTTGTCTGGATGTGTTTTTTTATATAGTACTTTTGAAGACAAATCTTCAAAAAGTTGGTGTGAAAGACACATATTAATATGTACCAATATGTATACACCATCGCTATTAAGAAGTGCTAATGTCAGCCTTTAGACTTAGCTAGAAATTTACAAAAAAATATATTCACTGAGTTCACAAAAAGTCTATTATATTAATGATGAGTCACTTTTTAAGTAACACATTTAAATTGTTTGCTTCTACTTCCATTAAGCTGGTTTTAAAGTGAACATGAACACAGGCAGAGATGGTGAAGGAAAAAAACAGCATTTTTTAACAGGTTAAACTCAGCTACAAAGGGGGGGTCATCTAAGCATTGATTGTTCTGCAACAATATTGGATTGATTATAGTCTTTTAAAACATATTTATAAAGGTCTTAAACATATTTGGCACACTACTGAAGGTGTTAATAATTTATCAGTTAACTCACCTGCTCGTTGTAAAGTTTATATTTAGTTGTAGTTTATATGTTTTTGACCACATGTTTCTTGCAGGAGTTTGGTTTTACTGATAATCATGCAGTCAAATAAATTTTATTGAAATGTTCTACTAAGGATGTTGTACGTAAAGTTGCTGTCATATATTGTTCTTATAAGAACCCAAATTTTATGTGTTATTATGTGGAAGTTTACAAAAATCCTGTTTTTGGTTTCACTATCTGATGTATTACATATTGAACTCAAATACATACAAACCTTCATAGAATATACTTATCTTTCCCATATTGGTTGTAAGAATTTAAAAATAGTATAATCAGGATAGAGTTTGCAGCACAATCTAGATATTTATGAAGCAAAGCCAGTATGACAATAATCTTAAACTCACAAATCCTTTTTTTCCAACAATCGATATAAAGCAGATTTTGTTCAGCATCTTTCATTTACAAACTGCATTTTGTGAACATACGTGTTAAACTCTTTCTTCTACTCTACCTCCATTAGCAGTGGCTCCTTGCTGACACGTCCTCCTAAGGAGTCATCTCCTAGATCAAAAGCTCCCTCATTACTGAATGTTTACTTTTATTCGGCAGCACTCCAGCCATTTTGTGGATGTATTTTTAATTGTAATAATCATTTTGACTGGAAAATTCTATCTATGGCTTTAATCTGGACTGTGTCAAATTCTAAATCACTGGTATTTTATTTGGATTTTCCATTGCACTTACAAGCGTGTACCGGTTTCGCTCAACTGTGTCACTTTTTTCATGTCGTTCGATGCTCTCATGTCCAGAGTCCATCATCACAGGACTTTACTGTTGCATGCATAGGTGCTCACTTCAAGCTCGCATGCATGGACGCTAGCTGCAACTCTCACTTTACTTGTTTTTGTAAACCTAAAGGGCTGAAGTAAGAAATGATGATTCCTGCGTTCGTTAAGTGTGACGTGACAAAAAACAAGAGTGTCTTTGTCATTTGGAAATTTTGCTTTTAAAATTGTGACCATATTGCAAATGCAATTAATTATCCAGCCCTAAAGAGAGGTTAGGGGATACACGTGATGACAAAACACAATTCAGAGGGGAACTCAGTGTTCAGCATAATTAATCCCTGGGACAGCAGCCATCCCTCCCCCTGCGTCAGGGGAAAGAATAAGACAGAGACATGAAGTACAAGTCAGTAACACCAGGGTTTCTAAGAATGAATCATCAAGAAATGTTGAAAAAAGCATAATTTTAGTGGGTCTCATTAGTGGCTATTCAGAAAGTAAAGAATTTGACAGGAAGCTGTGCAAATGTATAAGCCTCTGCAAGCCAGTAAATTAACCCGATATTAATTTACTGAAGGCTTTGATGATAAACTGTGTATGTGGTACAAACTATAGATCCTAGAAGCTCTGCTATAATCATGCAACATCCACTTTGGATGTGTTTTACTTCTATCGGCTCTCAGTGAGTTTTAGTTTTGACTAAAGGCAAATCGGAGTAGATTTATTTACAATGTATTGTTGTGTTATGATTGTTGACACACTAACTACATTAAAAGAAAGGTAAATTAAAATCATTGCTTAAATCTCTTTCTGTTACTTCTACAGATGAGATGGCGAATCCTTCCATGTCAAAGAGTGGAGGTGACCCTGGAATTACCCCCCTGTCTCCTTCACACATCCAGGTGACCTTTGATAATCTGTTTGGGTTTAAATAACTTTATCTGCCATGTTAAGGCATCTGGGCTCCTCCTTCAACTTCATGACAGAAGATTCCAGCCATCAGAAATCAGCAGGATTACTGAAGAGGCTTATGCTAGACTTTAGGACGCAGTTAAACTTTATGTAAGCCCTGCACTTTATTGACTGTGGATGGTTTTTGTGGGATTGTAAGCAGATATTTTTAACAAACCAACTCCATCAGCTGGCTACCTCCATTCCATTCCTGCTTTTTACAGTCCAGCTGCCCTCTTTTCTCGAAGGGTCCGTCGCTCTTTCCGCCACTGTCCCATAGGCGTTGTTCACTCCATGTCCTCGTCATGAAAGTTAGATATGACGATTTCCCTCCTCGTTGATGCAGCTTTAACCATTTTCAGAAGAAGCCATTACTTTGACACGCCTCCCACCATATAACAACAGCAGCAAATGTGTTTTCCACTTGTTTGTTGATAGCTATGGTTCCTACGATCTTCACAGCTCTCCATTCTGCATCCTGTTGTTCTCCTGGTTAAAAGCTAGCTTAGCCGCGTCCTCACCAACAGCACGTCTTGTACAGACTCCCAATGTCTGGTATTCATCTTATCAAGATTATCTTCACCATCTGAATTTTGTCCTCACTGTGCAGGTCTCTTAGGGTCCTGGTAATAATCTAATTATATTAATTAGCTTTCTTGAAGCAGGAACACATCTTAAAGTGTCAGGCCCCTGAGGACTGGAGTCTCCCATCCTTGGATTAGAGGACGAGCTGTCTTAAGTCCCTGTGTCTGAATTCTCTGAATGGTTTAGTTGGTTAATCCTGCAGCATGAAGGATCTGTTTTATTCTTTAACTTATGAAGTTGTCAAGGTCTGTTTATTACATTTGCTCCTCATTAGTCATTAGCCAGTGTCAGAGTTTGTGTGGGCTGTAAGCTTTTAGTCTTTAATTTGTGAAAGATTAGGTTGGATTATAGTCCACTAAGATGGCTGCTTCCTGTGGCCAAGCAAGTCAGTCCTTAATAAAAATTAAAAGAGATTAGATTTTGAAAATTGCAATGGTTATGTAATATACTGAAATATTTTCCTTTACCACAGACTAGCCTGAGATTGTGGTGATATTTTGACAAAGTTGACAATATCCCTTTTTTCACATAATGCCTCATACATAATATATAAAGGGCATATGTAAAATTGATTTCCAAATCTGTTGTCCCAAAGGAAATAATAATGAAATATTTCTCTACTCTGTTTTGTTTTTTTTTTATGTTGCTGCTGATCTGTTTTTATTCTTGTGAGTCATTGTTCTAACTCTGGGTGCGATTTCTTTTGTGTGCAGCAAAGTGACACAGACCAGGTACAATCCGGACCGTCCTTTGTGGTGGTGGTTGCCATCGATTTTGGTACAACATCAAGCGGTTATGCTTACGCCTTCACTAAGGAGCCGGAGTGCATTCACACCATGAGGTGGGCCAATACTGCAATGCAGATATTCAGTGAGGTAAAAGTGAAGGTGTAAGGAATCAGCAAGAGCACAATATTGTCCTGCACAGTGTTTTGTAACACAGTTTACTGACAAACAGAGAATAAGTCTGAAGGTAGGATAATGCCAAATTAAGTTTATACAATTTATACATTAAGTTTATACTAGAGATTTGTTTGCAGTTACAATCCAATCTACGCACACTTAACTTAATGTGAATATGATCAATCTTGACTGTTCCAAAAGATAAATAAATCTTTTGTGTAACCTAAAAGTCTAGTTTTTAAACTTCTCCTTTCAATTCATGGTGTACTCACTCAGAACAAACTCACTTAGATAGAAAAAATATTAATACATTTTATTTATAATTTTTCAAAAAGGGCCAAATGTTTATTGGCCCTTTCAGTAGCCTCCCTTTCCCTCGCTTCCTCCCTGGCCAATGCTGCCTTCTCTCTCTGCTCCTCCCTCTCAGCCTGCTCCTTCAGGAAGACTAGGAGCCCCTCGCTGCTTCTCTCCTTCTTTCTGGCCTGCCTCCCTGTCCTCTCAGAGGCAGGGGTAGAGGCTGAGGGAGTGACCCCCCCATCAGTGGTGGCAGATGAGCTGCTGGCCACAACCAGGGGAGGACTGATATTGTGTTGCCCCTGGAGTGCAGCGTTGAGCAGCTCATACCACTGCCAGGTGGCAGCAGTTACACCACCAGCCTCCACCCCTTTGCCAGTCGGTGGATCTCGGAGCTCCTGAAAATGGTGTCGGTTATGATCATTCTAGTTGTTCAGTACAATATCCTTCTATCCTATGTTTCTTACTGTAACAGCAGAAATATCATAGAATTGATACATAACGAGAGCTAATTTGGTGATAGCAATTTTGTTTTTTTTTATTGTATTTTTGAACCAAATTGTGCCACTTTTTTTTTGGCCTGCTTAGGTGTGACTTGCATGGCCGAGGTTGAAACAAATTCACTAGTTGAAGAGAAAATGAGTGTAGTGCCATGATAATAGCTGTAGATGGACATTTAGGCTGAAAGAAATAAGTTACTTACTCCGATCCACATTTGGAGGAGTTCCTCCTGCCAGTGAATAGGCCCTCATTGGCCACACGTCATTTGATCAGGGCCTGGGTTTCTTCAGTTGTCCCTAAATAATATCTAAATGTTATTCGTGTATTACTTTGTAATAAACAAAAGAATAACAGATATCGTAACCCCTGTTAAACCTCACACCAAACCATTTTATGACTGCTTCATCTATGTTTAACAAAAAGGACATTCCAAGACCGAACATATTTAATAAGCCGCATAATATCTGGAATGGTTCTTCTGCAACCTACTCTTTCTCCCTCCTATTGAGTCACACTTTAATTAAGTATCTAAAAATATTAGGCTTCAATAGCTAACTTACAGTTATGCATTTTATCTTCAGACATGTCTCGGTGAAAAGATTCCTGCTGTCGTCCCTATGAGTATGTTCCTACCCTCATCTATGGGGATAAAATATGTATTATGACCAAAATTAGGGTGGCTGGGCACTTAGAGCTGGTGTGAGGAGCTTGGTCATCTGGGAGAGGCATGGAGTAGAGAGGCTTCTTCTCCACATTGAGAGGAGTCAGCTGAGGTGGCTCGGACATTTTTTTCAGATGCCCCCTGGACACCTCCCTCGGGAGATGTTCCAGGAGCGTCCCACCAGGAGGAGGCCCAGGGGATGATCCAGGACACACTGGAGATAATGGCCATTTCTTAATTCTCAAGAATGCAAGTATGAACTTGCATTCTCACTAAGTACGTTCTTCACAAGAACACAGAAAGTATGGTTTCCGGGAGAACGGGAGCAAGCAGGACAGATCTGTGTAAATTGGAACAAAAGTGTACTCGTGACATGACCATGTTAAAAGCTCTTCTGAAGCTGCATTTTGACTCCTATTATTAATAGTGTCTAGATAATACTTTTTTTTATTTAGTTGGGAGATGTTGATCAACTACAGCTGGACAATATTTCAGTATCAATATATATCGCGATATGGTTTAATTCAATATTGGTGATATGATATGACACACATGTTCACTATTTCAATATACATCACAGTCTATAAACATAGCATTGGTCATTGACTGATGTTTCAGGTTTTCATGTAGTTGTATGTGTTTTTCTTTTTCAACGCTAATATTTAGCTTTAAATTTGTATAGTCATCTGTTGTAGGCATTCTTGGCTGTCTTTCTATTTATTTTTGTTGAATCGATATCAAAATTAAATCGACTGAAATTAAGAAATATATACTGATATAAAATTTGACCTATGATCAACACAGTCAGATAGACACAAATGAAATGGACCTTTTGCCAAGTAAAAGAAAAAAAAACGCCATCAGAGCCACCGGTACTTCATACACAGCAATGTCAAGAGAGGTGCAGACGGGCTAACGTTAGCCATGGCTGCAGGTAGCCTCAGAGCTCCGCTGGTCACCACGGTTCTTTCAACATCGTAACATTTTTAAAAATTACACACCATATCAGTAAATGGGCCACATAGTGAAGCTTGGAATTATAATATTCTCTACTCAAATGATCTTAAAACGTACATTTGTGGAACAACGGCGACTGAAAAATGAACTTTTAACTTAATAGTCTGAGCTCTGCGAGCGCTGCTCTGGGAGCTGCTACTGCCGCGGTGCATTCTGGGTAAAGAGGGAGGGGCGAGAACAGCAGCTGGGGATTTTGTCCAATCCTGGTCTTGTGTTCTTGTGAATTGGAACACTGCTTGGCCTGAGGCTGATGACGTGTCACAAGTACATGAGAACGCACAATTACGTATATGGAGAAACTGCCATTTTGTCTCTCGGCTGGCTGGGAGCCGCTCAGGTTTTTCCCAACAGAGCTGAAGGAAGTGTCTGCGGAGAGGGAAGTCTGTGAGTCTCTGAGACTGCCACCCCCCCGACCCGGTCCCAGATGAAACGGAATACGACTAGTACTTGTACGAGTACATTACATCACTCCTTCTTTATGCACATGAAATGTCAGCTTATTTTATCTATATAGCACCAATTAAAAGTACCTGTCATCTCAAGGCACATTACAAAGACAATTCAATCAGATCATACAGTCAGACTGCTTCAAAGTTTTCTGTCTAAGGTAAAGTATTCTATTTATAATTTGCTAAGGTAAAGTGTGTTGTTCTCATACAAAGCAAAAATACTTGATAAGCATATAATAAACCATAATTATCTAAGGTTTGCAAATCAGTTTTATATCAGCCTAACCGAACAGATACCTTTGTGGTATGCTAATAGAAATGCAGTGCCATCATAAACTGGACAACTTCCCTGTTTCTTTTTTTCAGAAGCATTTGAGTTCTAATATTATTGATAGTATTGATCTTGACTGCAAGCTTTGCTTTTAATTTCAGCTGAACTTTCTGGAACCTGCTATGAAGCTGTCCAGGATGTATATTTACCTTTTATTTTATACCTGCCGGTTGCCAAGTTTGCTAATGCTAATAATGCTAACTTGATCAAATATTTAACTTACCGGTCCAAAGAAAATCAGCAACTTTTTCAACCCCTTGCTTTCTTAAGTCAACAATCGCTCAAAAGCTTGACCAATGTTCACTCTGGTTTTGCTTCCTTTGTGAAGTATTTTTGGCTTGAATCTAAGAAATGTAACAACAAGAAAAAGCCTTTTTTCAGCTCAGTAATGGAGCTAATAGAATGTGGTTTAAAATCCTTTGATGTTGATGTTGGCATCATAACCACACCTGTTAAAGTTTATATCTATATACAGTACTTGGCCGGTAAAGTAAGGATTTTAGTCTACACAGCTCTAGATGTCCTGTGGATGTATTATGTATAAAGAAATAACTGTTTTGATTAAATAGTTGTAATTATGACCTTTTAAGATATAAATTGCTTTGACATCATTCCATTAAGCTATTTGGATCAAAATAATTAATTCATTACTGACAATAAAGTTTATTGCAATTCAATTCAATTAAACTTTATTGAACCCAGAAAGGAAATTCAATTTCATTCAATATTATCTTTATTGCCTCTTTCCAGGCGTTGGGAGGGTGGAGACCCTGGTGTGTCCAATCAGAAGACCCCAACCACCATCCTACTGACTCCAGACAGAAAGTTCCACAGCTTTGGCTATGCAGCCCGGGATTTCTACCATGACCTGGACCCCAGCGAGTCCAAACACTGGCTCTACCTAGAGAAATTCAAGATGAAGCTTCACACCACTGCGGTAAGACTGGAACCGGCAGGTGATCAATCAATGCAGATCAGACATGTGTGCAAACAGGAGTAGTCGGGTTATTGTGGCTGGTGGTGTTTTTACAGAATAAGGATAAGTATGAGCAGACGGCAGGCCTTCTCTGATTTTCTATTTTTTTAATTGACCTATGTGACAAAGGCATTGTTGGCTAAATGCTTAGTTACAGTTGATAAATCCATCCTCTAATTAGGTAGTTTAGACTAGTGCTTTGTTATTATCCAGTCCATGTTCTCACTGTTTTATCAATTCTTAAATAGATTCTATGACAGGGTTGGTATGTTTATTTAATCTTTAACTGACTAAAGCCTAAATGGTAATTTAGCTAATGAATCAATGAGGTGCTGTTCAAACTTGTGCAGCAGATTTGCAAAAGACTTGGAGCTTTGTCCTCCTTCCCTGCAGACACTTGACGTTGATGTAACATCAAAACAATGTTGTACCCCAATGTAGGATTACCATTGGATTATGATGCGAAAATGAGTGGAGCAGACATTAGATATTGGTTACAGGCCAATACAACTTAAAAAAACAACTAAATGACAACGTCAGATTGATGCTGAAAACTTTACGTTTCATTGACATTAGCTTTTGACGTTGTATCAAGGTTGACCTTTGGTTGTTCAGTGTGTCTGCTGGGTTCCTTTTGTCCTGTTTGTGTTCACGGGCCTGTAGGGGAGCGATTTCTAAGGAAAACATGTTTTTCTGCTGTGTTCAGAATCTCTCCATTGATACTGAAATTCATGCAGCGAACGGGAAGCGAGTGAAAGCCCTCGACATCTTTGCTTACGCACTGGCTTTCTTTAAGGAGCAAGCATTAAAGGTAACATCCACCTGTTGATGCAGTACTTTAATTTTACCTGTGTTGATACCTTGCAGATTACCATTATTAACAAATAATTTTACTGGCCTTGGCTTTACAGTTAAGCAGGTATTTATGTAGTGGTACAGCTGACACAAAACATGTTTTCTGCAGGAGCTCAGTGATCAAACCGGCAGTGAATTTGACAACAGCAATGTGAGATGGGTAATAACAGTTCCAGCAATCTGGAAAATGCCTGCAAAACAGTTCATGAGGGAGGCTGCTTATAAGGTGGGCTGAGAACTGTTTTTGTTTCCATGCTTCTTTTACACAACAGAACATTTGCACTTGTAGTACAAAAGCCTGAAAAGATGAGTTTACCTTCTATGTAAAAAAATATTCCGGTCAGTGCACATTCATCCAGTTACTTTAAAACCAAATTTGAATAAAAATAAAAAAATACACACAAACGTGAATTTATTATCTTTTGCATTAAACAAAAGTAAAAAAAAAAAAAAAAAAAAAGCAGAAAAAATTTGCTTTCAAAAAGAGCCAAACCTGGAAGTTACAGGTGTAGCGCCCCTGTTGGCCAAAGGTTAGTGTTACTTTAGGATTTAGGAAAGCAGGACAGAAATATTGAAAAGTACAAAGAAAGAGCTGAAAAGAGTTAGTGAGTAATTCTAGAGCTTATTATGATTCAACCAAGAATCGGAAAATTGAGCGGCTCTTGGTGATTTGTGTTACTGATGCTCTGTGTGGGATAGTGGAAGAAGAAAAAATGCTTTCTGTTTTTTTAATTTTATCTCTCTGCCTTGTCTGCCTCTCCGCAGTCAGCTCTGGTTTCACGTGAAAACCCAGAACAGTTGATCATTGCTCTGGAGCCTGAGGCAGCATCCATCTATTGCCGTAAGCTCCGCCTCCATCAGATGGTGGACTTGGGTACACAAACCACCCAGAATGGTTTCAGCCCCAATGAAAACGTGGGCAGTGGAATGACCCAAGGTATGTTAAATCAAAATTCACTAATCGTGTTTTAAAATCTTCCACTGTAAGACAAAGAAAATGCTTTTTACACTGTTCTCGTCATGCCCAGCACCGTACTGCATACAGTGATGGGCACAACGCTCCTTTAAGTTTATGCAGAAATGAAAAGCATTTCTCACAGAAAACTATAGCAGTTATATTTATTTTTATTGTACTTTTGCTTTCTTTGTGTTTTGGAACTGAAAGCAGTGAAAATAAACAGTTTGATACAAATGTTGAACAATTTAAGGCTTCACCTCTTTTCTTCTGTTACTATACACACAAAGGAGATGTATGAGTACGGAAAAAAAAAAAACTTGTTAAACTGCAATAATTATCTGGGAGAACCACTGGGAAATTTTCAGGGGTGCCAACATTTTCTGCCATGGCTTTATTTCAGATTCTATTTTAAAACACAACACTGTCACGTCTGACTTTAGTAACCTAAGTTTTAATGTCTTGTTTTCTTTCTGCTTTATCCCGTTTCTTCCTCTAGTTTCTCCAGGTAAACAACACAAATTGCATGAAAACTAAAAAAACTTCAGTAGTTAGAATTCATCACATTTTATCTCCCTGTTGCAGGAAAGGTTGTTTTATGATACATTACACTACAAAAATAAACGGTCTGGTTTAAATGAATAAACTATGATTAATATAATGCAATACTTATTCAATATTTTTTGAACAAGTCTTGAATACG
>JAUZNJ010029904.1:0-11848 GCA_034780135.1 Jordanella pulchra
TTCTGTCTGTCTGCTTCTGTCTCCTTGAACCCCAGTCTTCCTCAGCAGATGGCCGCTCACACTAAGCCTGGTTCTGCGGGAGGTTTCTTCCTGTTAAAAGGGAGTTTTTCCTCTCCACTGTTGCTACATCCATGCTTGGTGTGAGGGATTGCTGACAAATCAACAACTAAATGCAAGCAGAGATCATCGCCACACTTTCATCCAGGAGGAGCATATAAGTCAATGACTGGATGCAATCAACTGGTTTTCATTGACAAAAACTTTTAACCAATCTGACCAAAGTCATAATTATCAGATTTTAAGTCATATTTTACATTATTATTCCTTGTATACAAAACTATGACTTTAAAAGTCAGAAATACTTTGCATCTCATGATTATGGCTGAAAAACGTCATAATTATGTCTTTAAATATTATAATGATGACACATCATGTGCCATGTTTTACTTTCATGTGGAGGAAATGGTCTTCAGTATTTAAGCCATCCTGATGCTGTTCCTCCTATTAATTTGAGACACACCGCTCTTGACACTACCGCCATCTAGTGGTGATACATGGGTGTAAAGAAGAACTAAAACTTTAAAATAAAATACCGTGGTGAAAAAGATAAAATTAGGTACAAATATACTTTGGATGATGGTTAAATTGACTCTTATGAAATGATAGAAATGTTTTTAATAACAGACGCTGCTATAGAAAAAGAAAAAAGATTCTTCTTAGTTTTACAGAAGGAATGATTACAATGTGGGTGTTGGGATAGGTGTTTTTTTCCCAACTTTTCTGTGATCTTTGTCGTGCAGGAGGCAGTGGGAGATATGAGGAAAAGCCATGATGGAGCAGAAGCAACAGAGAAGCTGTTTCTGCTAAAACATGAGGCCTGTGCTGATCCAGTTCTGGTGACAGAGGAGACGAATGTTGAGCCAAACCAAGGAATTGCTCTATATCATGTGGTGGAAGATATTAAAGAGGAGAATGATGCAAAATCAGAGACCGTAGCCTCTTCAGAGGAGCCCTGGATACATGAACCCTTCCCTGAGGTTTCAGGCAAAGAGTCAGAGATCAGAGCATGCGATGAGGCGATGGTTCAGGAGGAGGCCGCAGCTGCTGCAGCTCAGCCAGCGTGTCAAACAGAAAACACATCGCCTGAAGAGGAAGCAGCAGAAAATGTACTGATTATCCCTGATTTAAAAGCAGATATTCCAATTCAATCAGAATCAGCAGCATTGGAGGAAACAGGCAGTCCTGATCAGCTGGAAACAGATGTCCCACCCATGGTTGCTATAGCAACAAAGGAAACTCCTGCTGTCAAGGAATCTGCAGAGATAGAGGAGCGTATTTCTTTAGAGCTCACAGAAAGTTCCCAGCTGGACGTTTCATTGGCCACAACGTTTTCAGGTCGGAGCCGTGATGCTTTAAACGCAAACGAAGACGCATCGGCGGCGTCAGAGCCGCTTCCTTTAGGGGAGATAGAGCAAGGCAGCACAGAACCTTCAACAGAGACAGATGGGTCAGAGGTGGGCAATCCTACTCTGGCTGAACTGGAAGAATTAGACAAGCCTGCAGAGAAAAACATGGAAGAGCAGGAAGCTGTTTCTGAAGGATCCCAGGAACCAGCAGAAGAACTGGAGGAAGCTGCAAACGAAGAGGTAATCATAGGTTTTTATCAAATAAAATGACCAGAACTTCAATGATGTCATTAAAGTAAAACTCTCACTTATATCCCCAACTGTAGGACCTGGATGATCTGGATCTGGACAGTTTGGACCTGGAGGACATCAACACCTCAGATGTAAACCCAGAGGAGACTCTGCTGGGTGAATAATGGGAACAGCTTTATTTTAGAAAAGGTTTTCCTTCACTACAAATAAGCAAAGGTGGATCCGACACAGGCTCTAACCGGACTTTTAAAGGCTACAAGGTTTTCTACAAAAACAGATCAGGGCTTCTAAAACATCGCTGTTGATCAGTCTGACTTAAAGCAGTATAAATCAGAATAATCAAAAGTTGTGTAGAGAAATGTCAAACAGGTGTGATCTACTGCTGCATCCTGCCTTGTCTTCATGCTTGGGTTGTGATGCACATTTTCATACAACTTCTCTGTTACTGGTTTTATTATTCGTTTCTTTTACATGTTGACCAAAACATTTTGTCATTTTCCTATGAACTTAAAAAAATATTTGTGATGCTAAAACCTAGAATTACCACAAATCTTTTGTTATATTTTTCACCCATGGAGGACACCATTTTTTCACCTGTGCAATGCATGCTGGGTAGATGAAACGCTTAGGTCCTACTTGACTGGAACCTACAGAGTAAACACAGGAAGGCTCAGTAGTTTATCGTATTGTGTTTGATTGCTGTAAAGTTTTCTTCAGTTTTTTTATGAGACGTTTACCCAATTAGCTAAAGCTAACACCATTAGCATCTGCTAATGTAAAAATTACAATCAAATCAGAAGATAAACGAATGTTTAAAGGGACAGTGAAGCATCTTTCAGTCGCAACTCATTGTTCTAATATATCTGAGAAAATGTTTTGATCCCGATGCTAACCGCTAACATTCTCAGCTAGAAACTGGAGCTATTTGTGGCTTAGCTCTCCGTCTGGGTTAGCATCTCCTAGCAGCAGCCAAACAAACATCAGCTTTCGCATCCAACTCTCCCCTCTTCCTCCGTTTGGTCCTCCTCATCTTCTTCACCTCTACTGATTTCTACGTTCTCCGATTCAAACTTAAAAGGTTTGTCGTTACCCATTGCCGTTTTGGCTGGACGGAGCCAGTGCTTCAGGACTTAGCATGTACCCAGAATGCATTGCACTGTAAACAACATGGCAATATCCATATAAGAATATTTTAAACAAAACAGCTTATAGTATTTTATAGTATTGCTTTTATATCAAAATATGTTTCTGAAATAAAAGTCTATTGTAACAACTACTCGTGGATCCTTTTAAATAAAGAATGAAATTGATTTCAAATTATTTTAGGACTGGAAATGTGATTAAAACTAAACTTTTCTTCGTGAATTTGTCTTTTTTTTCTTCTGGCTGGGATGCGTTTACCACCAAAACATTACATCAAGGCTCACAAACTGATTTTATTTTGCCATTACATCAGTTTAGGTTCAGTGATTTAGACGAAAACACAGGAACAAAAGTCTCTTTACATGAAACCAGGTTTTAAAGTCCAGCCTTCAGATTGTTTAGGTTTGAAGCTTCCCATTCAGTAAAGATGAATCTTAGAGCCAGATAGAGAAAGAACAGCTGCAGTCTTTAGCTCAGGTTGTTGGTAAAATTCATAAGAAGTTCAGGTATTTGGACTCTGTGATTTTAGGCAGATGAGCCTTCGGCAGCTTTCTCTTCGTACGCCTGCAGAGCCAGCTCGATGTAACCCGACCTCTGAGACTCCTTCTGGGCATAGATCTGCAGAAACAAACACTGGTTAGCATAAGAAAAATACAATTATCAGGTCAAACCCGATGTTTCCTCATAAATCCTTAAAGCTGGTGTTTCTCCCAGGAGACATGTTCATCTCATTTTTAGCTAATTTTAAACCAAATTAATGACCTCTGTGTGTACAGCATTCATAAACTGTCTTTACTGAGGCGGAGCTGCATGACTATATGTCTCAGGATCAAACAGCAGGACATTAAAGCAGTTGTGAAAAAAAAACAAAAAAAAAAACATGTTAGCCCCTGAAACCAAAGATAATGCAACAGAGCAGTGATCCCCTGAAAATGCATATTTACTCAATTCAATCTTTATTTATGTTAATATGAAGTACATATTTTACAAATGTCCATCATTTATTCATTTATCACTCATTTATTTTTATTTTTTTATTATCTAATGCAACATTTATTTAGCCTAATTTTACAGGGTATCTAATTTGAATCATAAATTAGATGTATTTTATAAGTTACAATTTTGAATTTATTTTAATAACTTAATGGGGCATTAATACTTTGCATCTATAATATCACAGTATGAATACTTAATTATGTTTTAGATCAATGATTTTTTTAAAGAAGATAAGTCAATATATACATTTAACTAATTATTTTGCATTCATAATTTCACGCTATGTCTATTATTTTAATCATTTTTAAAAAAAAATAAATGCATTTTTTTTAATAACATTTAATAATTACATTTCTAATTTTAAATTTAATGGGACATTTAATTCATTGTGCATTTCATGGTATTGCTACTATTTAATACAAATACATTTTTCAAGTTTTTCATGGTAAATCCATTTCTTTTCATGAGACACTGACATATTTTAAGCTTTACCTTCATAAACCTCACATGATGACATCAAAATAACTGTTAAAACCATCTTGCAGCCCAACTATTGGAACCACTGCACTAAAGTCCTGTTAGAACAGCAGAGTTTGTTTGCAGTGGAGAAATGAATCAGTGGATCCATCATCAAGGTTGGGATGTTCTCACCTTCAACAGGTCGGTGCCGGTAGCCTGCTGGCTGGTTGCTTCCTGAGCCGACTCACTGTGAGGATGGACCATGTGGAACAGGGACACGAGGCTGATGGCGTCCTGCAGCCTGCAGACACAAACTGAGACTAAGTGCTGCTTCTCTTCAGGTCCAACACTTTTTATAGGCAACATTTATTAAAAATAGAAAACGAGGCAGAAACCTACAGCTCTCTCCTCAGCATGTCCACTATGAGTCCGTCGGCTCTACGAGCGTTGACCAGGTACCAAACCATGCCTCCAAAGTGTCTGGTGGACCGTAGAAGATCGTATTTGCTGTTTTTTTCCAGGTCCTCGTATGTAGCCTCGTGCACCTAAACAGAAACAGAAAGTCAGGAATCATTAGTATTGAACCAAGAAAATCCTCTTAGAAGCAATAGCTGGTTTAATTAATAGTTTTAAAGGAAGTTATACATCCATATTTGCAAAATGACCATATCTGCAATATAAATCAGTACTTTTATTAATTATTCATCAATCTCTGTAACAGAGAAAGAGAGAAATCTTATGATGAATCACTACATCAGTGACTCCAGCTTGTTGAAAAAGACAGCTTGGAGTGCGTTCATTGTTGGTTAATATGTTCCAAGTATTATGAGTAGGGATGCACCAATCCACTTTTTTCCACCTCCGATAATGATACAGATATTTGAAGTTTAGTATCGGCCGACACCGATAACAAAACAGCACTGAAATAGAACATAAACTGTCTTTATTTGGCCAGAAAACTGTTACTTGGTAAATGTTCACTTTTTGGTTGGTGGTGCTATAGCTTGAATATTTAACTGCGCCCCTTGGAACATTTCTTCCACAAATATTGCAAGTAGCCACTGGGCTAGTAGGCCGAGATAACGTGAAAAACCTCCACACAGCCGATCCTTGAACGTGTCGTTTCGCTGCAGCAGGATAGCAGTGCATAGCATAGAGTTAGAATGAATAGATTGGCCCCTATGTAGAGTCAATTGTCACAGATAGACGATTTAGTTTTTTTTTCTTTATATCTGGACCGATACCGATAACAAATACTGGATCGGTGCATCCCTAGTTATGAACATCTAATCTAAAGAACTACATAATCTGAGCATACTTCCCCTACAGAACCTTTAGAAAATAGCACCATTGTAAACACTGATTGCCCCCATGATCCTGCACCACAGAACAGCCCACCGTCATTTTTACAGCAGCTGGAGGTGGGTAGTATTGTACAGTATTTAATATCTATGATGTAAAGTAGTCTACAGCAGCCTTTTCACTGCAAAAACATTCCTTTTATACAATTCAGTGAAGTGCGAGTCTGCATCTCCAGTAAAGTTGTTTTATTTGCTCTGATATGATGATTCAGCCTTTCCATGTTTTAAAGCAGAATGCTAAAAAACAAATAATTAAAATCATCCTTCTAAAGTCACAATCGTAACGCAAACCGAGATAAGCACTAGGAATGTAAACAAATGAATAAAGATTGTAGATTAATGGTTCATTAGATTGAAGTTTCCTCCATCTGATTTACTGATTAACAACTCGATTCAGTCCTGAAGTTTTCACTGTACTGCTTTTTCATGCAGCTGACAAAGCAGCACAGTGAGCATCTTTGCTGTGCTCCAAAGATGAGGATGCGATGATGAAAAATAAACCGATTTTTCCCTTTGAAAGCAAGAGGAAACACATTAGACTAAACAACTAAAAAAATAAAACGAAAACCTAACAGCAGCAGTTAATCCTCGGCGGCTTTTAGTTTAGCAGTAATAAGAGCAGTGCAGACTTACTCTGATGTAGTCTGAAGAATCTGGCTCAAACTGGACCAAACACAGATCCAACACATCTTCATGACGGTCCTGGGAGAACACAGTCTGCAACAGAAAAAAATGTGACTTTGTAATAAAATAAGGTGTTTGACCTCTGATGCAAACAGAAAGAAACGTTCATGGACATCAATCATCATCAATTCAAACTGATTCCATTCCGGGTCTCAAGATTTAGAAAAGTTTTTTTCAGCCCGAGATGATCTCAAAAGTATGCAGTTATACAACATATTGATACTAGTATCATATTAACATTCAACAGCAAATCAATAAGGTCACAGTGGTTAATGTCAGCTGAAAGGAGTCGATCTTTGACATTACTGTTGATTCTGAGCATAAAGGAAACTATAAAAACCCCAGAGTTTAAGGAACAAACTAAACCATTCAGCTTCTGCTGACCTTCAGGTTCTCTGCTTTGAAGAGGAGATGCGGCGTTAGCTTGCGGCCCTGCCTGGGGAAGTAAACCTGAATGAGACGATCTCTCTCCTCCCAGGTCGCCTTCCTTAGAGTCCCATCAGGCTCTCGTACGACTATGAACCTCTCCTACAGAACGAGGGAAAAAAACAATCAGTAAAATCTGTTCTTGTTGTGAAACTGGACTGAGGACCATCATCCCACTGAGGAGCAGTGAAGTTTGCTTACCCTGTGAGGGATATTGTAGGTGATGTCAGTGAAAACGTATTTGGCAGTGTCCATGCCATCCAGGATCTTATCCACAGCCAGCACGTCGTTGATGGGCTTCCTCTCTGGAAGGACGGGGGGCATCTGCAGCCGCTTCTTTGCTTCCTCTGTTGCAACTTGTACCGCCTAGGAAAACATGAGGAGGATCTGATTAAAAATGAACCTATCAGATGTCTGTGATGCAGATTATCAGGAGCTGAAGGGTTGATGGTGACCTGCTGCAGCTGTTCATCGGTCATTAGTTTATAGGTGGGCGGCTTCAGCTCTTGTTTAACAGGCCTGAAAACCTTCTGCAGGTCCAGACCGGTTATCCTGGTGAGGATGTCCCGCACAGTTGGATCTGTGAACTGGGGCTTTCCACGATCTGTGGATCGTACAGGTTAAGATGCATGATCATCTTTGATGTAAAAGTAGCTTTCGAGCGGATTTCAAGCTAAACCAAAATCACATTTAAGCTCAAATAGATACAATAATTACCAAAATACTAAAACATCTAGCTTTCAGTTTATAAAATCTATTTTTAACAGTATTTCCTGCTAGCTCAATCCACTTCCATAAATTCCCAACAGTAATCAGGTTTACATACAGTCGGTTCAAACAGCCTGCTCAGTTGTAACCAAGAAACAAAACATATTTAACAGTAAAGCCACATAAAACGAGAACTACATAGAGGAAACAATAACACAAATAAAGTATACATCGTTACAGACATATAACCTCTCCACGTTAAAGCTACTACAGATGGGTTAGCGAAACAAGCTACAAGGTCAGCACTAAAAAAGATCATTTGCCAGTAACATCAAAAGCAACTAATACCTACCTGTTTCACTGGTTTTATCACCGAGCGCCCTAAAGCTACACCTCAGCAATGTTTTCTTTATCCTCTGCACATCTTTTACCCGAGAAAAGCTCTGAAACAGGCACCGCGATGTACCGAGCGCCGCCATCTTTGTTATTACCTCACATCTGCGCAGCTGCGCAGTAGGCTGGCCTGTCACTGGCTCCGCTCCATTTGTAGCCCGGAGAGCAAAAAAAGCACAAAAAGACGCATCATTCCACCACCCGCGATAGAGGCGGTAGTCGACCATTTCCCCCTTGATTAAAATAGAATAAACCAAACTGAAAGCTTTCCGATTATCCAGAGATGCTGCAGCTAGAGTTCTGTTGCTATTAAAAAATGAAGTCATAGTTCTCATACTTTCATTTTTCTTCATTTGCTTCCTTTTAAATAAATCAATTTGCAATCCTAATTCTCAAGTATCAAATAACCAAGCTTTATCTTATATCAAAGATCGGATCATTTCTATTGTCCCCAACAGAGCACCTTGCTCTAAATCTTCAGGTTTACAGGTGGTTCCTAGCATTTCTAAACATACTATGGGAGGCAGATCTTTTAGTTATCAGGCTCCTCTCCGGTGGAACCAGTTTTAGTTCGTTAGGCAAACATCCTGTCTACTTTTAAGTCTAGGCTCAAAACTTTCCTTTTTCTATAAATCTTATAGTTTGAGTGGCTCAGGTTATCCTGAACTATCTCTATAGTGATGCTGCTATAGGCTTAGATTGCTGGAGGATATATAGACCACTTTTCATCATTTTGCTTCATTCTATCTGTATTCTCCCATTCTGGAGTATTTTTAGTTCAACCACTAACTTTATGTTCTCTCTGCTTTTTCTCTTTACAGTAGTCACATCTGGTCTGATGGTCTGCTTTGCTCAGACACCATCCTGCAGAGCGCCATCAGCTGGTCTGCTGCCATCAGCACCTTCCATTATAGAATGACTGTTTCTCTCTTAGACATAGCTATGGACTCAGCTTTTACTTTGGCTGGAAATAAAAACTTCTCTGAAACAACGTGGTAGAATAATTAGCTCATGAAACAATGTAGATGTAATTATCTGCCAAAGCTCCATTTCTATTCTACACTCACATATCCCCTTTTTATGTTGCACTGTTCTTCCCCAAAACTCCATTAACTCCTTAAAAGCTTTGCTTCACAGATTTTCGTGTTTACAAAATAAACAATGAAATCACTGTAAGAGATTTGACAGCCATCTTTGTTGTTAATACTAAACACTCCCAGCTCGCTGATCATTCTTCCACCATGGAGGATCTCAGGTATTTCTTTGTTAAACTCAAAAAAGCTCAGTGCTTCTGAATATGCTACAGTCACAGGGAGAGAAGAAGCCCCTCCTCAGAATGACCCACAGATTTAGGTAGAAGTCAGATCTCATTTGAGAGAGCTAAGAGAGGAACTGAGGTTTCCCATGGTCTGGTCTCTCTTATCACTAACCGTCTGTTCCCCTTAAAGAAAAGTTTACAAATCCTTCCTCGTCTCTCTGTCAATCTGGGCCCATGACCAATATTTTGTTTCCATGTATAAATAAGGTTGATCACGCCATAATTAAAGATTTTATGATAAAGTACACAATTTTAACATATAATTGTGTGTTTCTGTACTATACTTGTAGAGAAATTAATAAACCAATGTTCTTTGTTCTTAGGACACCTCTAGTAGCCCTGGGGCCCTAAGCAGTCACTTAGTTTGCTTAAGCCCTGGGCAACCCTGTACCTAGAACAGAGAAACAAAATGAGGAGCAAAAACAGCAAAAATGACAAAAACCCTCCTGTGATATCTGTTAAAAATAACCATGTGATATCAGGGAATTGCTGAAAAATATGATCTTTATACAACGGGGTGGTTAAGGATTTGGATTAAACCATATTTTACCTAAAGATTAAACCTCTCCCCACTATAACACTCCACAATTCAAAAGTTTAGTTGTTTGGTAAAAATTACGTGAAGGTAAATGGAGGAATTATGAAGAAATATGTATAAAGAAATCTAACTTCCTCCTTTAGATCAGCAGGTGGCGCTGTGTTACCACATCTGACACTGTTCAAGCGCCTATAGGCACATATCACCAGTATAACTCTCCTCCCATTGTGATCGGCCAGAGAAATCCCACATTCATTCATAGGAAATGTTTTTATCAGAATCTTTATCTTCCTGGTGTCTCGGCTCAGCGTAGCCTACACACATTCCTGACTCACCATCACAGCCTGTTCTTGAATCGGCTGATAATCTGTCTGGGTGAGAAGTTAAACGCCGCTTTCAGAGAAGAAGAAGAAAAAAACATGCTTTTTGAAATAATGATTGGTCTTTGTCTTTTTATTTGTTTCAACTTTGCCTCCATTCAGTGCTGCATGTTTGTGCAGACAGTGCAGCAAAATGAAGGATTGCAATAAAAATCTGTGCAATGCTTGATTTTATTTGTTATTAACCTGTTTGTTATTTACTGGTTGTGTTTGCCTACAGTCAATATTTGTTCTGGCTTTATGTAAATATTTTTGTGTTCTAATGGATATTATCAAACAAGCAAACAAGAAATTAAATCATAATAAACCAGTAAATATCAGAAATAACCACAAATCTCAAACTTTATCCCCTTATATGTTCAATAGAGTTCTTGATTTGTCAACTCTGTTTTTATATTTTAAAACAGGACACAAACATATATTTTTTTTAAATCAATGTTCTCTGCCATGTTTAGAGACAAGTTCCATTATGTCCATTATATTTCATCACAGGAACCATACATGACAACTGATGATGAATCTCTGGGCTCATTGAGTTCAGATTTCATTTGTCTGAAAATACAATTTCTAATATATATAAGAAGACCACACCGTAAAAAAATACAGGATGAACCCAAACAAGCGAATGTAACAACTTGCACTCAGGTTGGTTGAGTATATTCACTATAATTTCATCATCAAAGTTTATCTAATTTCATTAGCTATAATTGGTGAGGTCTGCTCATTGTTAAAACCTTTTAACACAGAAAGATCTCAAACATGTGGCTTGTTACAATCATGCAGGCTGCTTTCCTGACTTTTCAACATTCACACTGCATCATTCCTACACTACAGAGCTGCACGGCCACTCTGGGTCAAATTTGAGAAAATAATATTGTGATGGTTTATTTACATTTAGATTTAAGGAAATTTCACTGTTTTCTTATTGCAAAGTGTTCTTCTTCTGCTTCTAGCATGGTCGCTCATCTATAATCACAATATCTCTCCACAAAGATGCTAAATCAGAAACGGCAGCAAGGTTTTGTACAAAATGAGTCCTTAGTTTTTATAGTCACTGTTTAACAATCGCATTATTCTGAATCAAAGAGTTTTTTTTGTAGTGAATGGCTTCTATGTTATTAATGTATTTGGTGCCATTGTGTCTGATTTGTTGGTTTTATTAAGTTGTTCTTCTTTTCCAGGCTGTGCAGCATGTTGACCCCTGACAGTATACCATGGGTAAACTCTGTTTCTCTCATTTAAAATGTATTAATTACAGAATTTGTCCTTTATTTCAAGTTAATATCGTCTCATCCTCATCCTCTGTACCTTATTGGAACAACTTTGTCCAGAATCTTAACAGGGGTAAAAATCTGGTCTCATCCACAAAAATATTTTCTTACTAATGAAGTTAAACATTTTTTTTATTATTCCAAACAAACAATTCATGCAAAAAATATAAAGTAGATGTAGACATTTCCTGCTCTTTATATAAGCATTATCCAGAAACATGTATTCTTCATGTTTGAAATTGTTTTTGGTCACCAAACGTTTGGAAAGATAGTTTGACTCTAATATTTAAGAATATAAAACCTAATTTTCTTTGAAAATGTTCTGTTTGGTTTTACAGAATGTAGCTGGAAAGATTCTGTTCATATCACAAAAGCAAAATAAAGAAGAAACCATTTCTTTGTCTCTTTCTAAAAGCTTATATTAAAACAGTCTCAGAATGTGATTATAAACTTGCTTTAAATATTGTAATGAACAACATTTACTTGCATCAGTGTTCCTTTTATCTTTGTTTT
>JAUZNJ010029905.1:0-15131 GCA_034780135.1 Jordanella pulchra
AGTAGTGGATCTCCTCAGATGAGCTGATCGCCCTCAGGTGTGCAGAGGGCTCCAGCCCAGGAGACCCACGGCGCACTATGCTGGAGGGAAGATGGAGCAACAGGCTCCGGATCCCAACAGAATATGAACCAAATAAAAGCTACAAAATGGCTGATCTAATATGAATTTTACTTTGTGTAATTTGTTTTGTTCAGGGTTAAATAACTATTCTATTATGAACTTGGAGCATGAAACCAAATGTGACCATAACAAACGATTATGAAACCTCCTCTTTTTAAAGCCCTCTAGTAATACAAAGACAAACCAAGTTTCAAAGCACGGGGGGGGGGGGTTTACATTATGGAACAACAACAACTCAGCATTTAACAAAACCGTGCCACTTAAACCTTGTTGGGCCATTTGATGACAGCAAAGGGCCAAACAATCCTGTCAAGGTGTTTAAAGAGCTGAAAAGGATTAAAACTGTTGCTGTTCTTAGTTTTAAATTTGAAATTACTGCCTACCAGTTTGAACATGTTTTAACTTGACAAAAAGCCTTTTGGATTAATAAAGCATTTGAAGAAGTGTAACATTCCTCCAAATGTTTCTTCTTTGAAAACATTTTCCTTTGAGTTAATTCTAGTAGCTCTATTCTTGGTTCCGTAAATGTTCTATTAACTAATTCACTAACAATGGGTTGTTTTTAATTGCATTATTTTATGCTATGTATGTTTCCATGTAGTCACCTTTTGTTTAAAAAACTAATAAAAACCTCATGGATCATGGAAATTAGTTTCTTTATCTATCCATCCATCGGGGTCTTGTGGGGCCAGTGCCTGTACAGGGTAGGATACATCCTGGACAGGTCACCAGTTCATCTCTGAGTTCAGTTTCTTTATATGGTTTCATATTCAGATTTTATTTGCCTCACCTGTCAGCCTCAGTTTCTAAGAACAAACACAGAGAAACTCATCTGTTTAAACTTAAACTGAAATAAAAGGTCAGTTAAAGTGACCAAACATGGACCACAGAGGAATAGTGTCTGAATGCACATCATTCTCTGGATATTTTAGTACCATTAAAAGCCAATTTAGATTGAAAACATGGAAAAAGATCTTGTGTACTATAGTTTTACAAAACATGTCAGAGTCTTCAAAGGGTTTTGAACAGGCAGGGGTTCATCATGAATGAAGTTTGACAAACATTTGTAGGTTATGGTGGAGGGATTTAAAGTACCAGGCAAATATGTGCTTTTAGACTTATTACAGGTTCATTAAACCTTTGTAAATTAGTTACTGAAACTTGGTTTCCTTTTTGATACAGAAGTTAAATAAGCCCTTCTTCATTTCGATGGTTGGTTGTATTAGTTGGGTCAAAGCTCAGACCTCAGAAAGTGCAGAGAGTTTGGACTGAGACAGTAACCTATCAGAGACATAACACAAGACACAACAGTTTTACATCCATTGAACATTTATTTAGTATTTCTCACTACTTCTTGTTGAAGTTTTTCACATTGTTGACCAATAATGGGTGTTTTTTGGTTTCATTTAAACTTAATTTGAGTTGCATAACAGTAACCTGATTATTATGCAATTTAAACAATAATCTTTGTGCATTTGAAATAAATACAGTCTATCAATTATGAGTAATAATCAATTTTGAATAACTATACTTTAATTATAAATCCCTAAACCTGATAATTATGTATTATAAATACATAAGCTGTATTAAACTAATAAATGTGTGTAGTGTATGGTTTATTAGGTTTCTGTTAAAAATGATTGAAAAACAAGTAAATGTTAAGGTCAATGTAAAGGTCAAGTAAATGAATATTTGCTATGTACATAAATCATCAAACATTTGGGGGATTTTTTTATGAGAGAAGAATAAACCTCCATCTCAATCCTTGCAGAGTGAATTAATTCGCTGTAACTTATAATCATCCAATTCTGGGTGAAGATTCAGTCAAGATTCAGGCTTTTCTGATGACTTCAGGCTAAGCTATGCTGCTACTTCCAGGCCATGGAGGGAATGAAAACAGGATATATATATATTACGATCAAAAGTTTTAGAATGTGACTCTATTACGGTATAATAGATATCAATCCATCATGAATCACATTATATCAGTTGGTGGCGGTAATGATAAGGGACACAGGAAGCAGAAGCAGAAGAAGAAGAAAAAGAAGAAGAAAAAGAAGAAGAAGAAGAAGAAGAAGAAGAAGAAGTCAGCTTGCTAGCAGCATTAGCTTTCCTTCAATCATTGGTTGATCATCTCTGGGTTTGATATTTGATTCTTTGCGGTGGAAATTTCTTCAGTCCAGCTTCAAGGACAGTTTAACATCGCGCTTTTTACTCCTGCTGAAGAAACATCTACGATCTGCGGTCTAAAGGAAGCTTAGCCAAGTCAGAAGAATTGATGGATGTTCCGCACAAACTTCTGGATTTATCCCGAATCTCCCAGATCATTTTACGCCGGATAAGTATGAAAGACTCGCTATGGATTTTAGGCTTCACTTGGGAAAATTGATAAGAGGAATCCAAGCTGCTAAACTAAAGTTAGCTTCAGACTAGTGAGAATCTACAACAGGGAGCAAATGGAAAGTCTGCATAATGTTCGCTCCCTGCCGCTATTCAGGCTAAAACGCTACAGTTAAATGATGTTTCTGATGATTAGATTAAAACACAGTTATATCTTGTCTTTCTCAAACATTATTGTAAAACCCAACTAGTTTAACTAAATGTGGGCTCTTTATTGTATTTGGTGCAAATCGTATAAAAATAGAGCCGTAATTACAAGCTAACGTTGTCCTTTCATTTATTCAACAGAAGACATTTATTATACAATTGAATATTACTGCTGAAATAAATAAAATAATAATAAAAGCAACAAAATAACGAATTTATAAAGTGGCTCCACCTGTTTGTGTTTGTCAACTATTACGGAAAAAGAAGCTGAACAAACAGATAATTAAGGAAAACTTGATCAAATAAAAAATGAACGATTCTAAGAATTGTTACATAAAAACATAATTGACTTGGGAGTTGAATAGTTGACAGGAAAATGTGTTTTAAAATTATTCCCCTGTTGATGGTGTGTGTGTGTGTCTGTATATATTTCTATATATAGAGATATATCTATATATATTTAAAAAATTAGTTTTTTCAAGAAATGTATCCCCAGATGAGCTTTGTAATGATCATTTACAATAATTTACTTTTTTTCAGATTTCTGACTAAAGTTTCTTGTATAAATATTTACGTAGCATCCATGTGTCAACAATCCCATTAAAGCTGAATTGTCCTTATTGATTATTTTAAGTGTGCCATCAGATTTTGTCCTTGAAATAATATCTTTTTCTTTCTTTATTCTGTTATATTTCCTAAATTCACTCACTTTCTTTTAGATGCTTTATCTAATTTGTCCCATTGCTCTCACCACTTTTCAGAACATAGACTTTCCTATATTCTCAGTATCTTGCTTGCTTATTTTCTCTTTCAAGTCTACAAAATCTCTTTGTTGCACTTTTTGTAAATCTGTCAGCCAGCTCCTTCCCCTTCAACCTCAGTATGTGCAGAAAGCCACATTAGCTCAACCTCTGTTCCTTTATTTTCAACCCTAAAAACTGAATTAACTAAAATGTTTTGTGGTTGTTGTTTTTTTACAGACTGTTGTGTCTGAAAAGCAGACCCTTTAGGACGTCCAGCGAGGGACCACCCACTCCCCAGGTTGTGATACCTCTGTTGACCCGCCTCCCAGACGTCTGAAGCTTGCCCTCTAAAAGGCTCCTCCAGCTGATGCCATCGTTCTGCTCACCGAGGCCGACCTTAGTAAACAGAGATGGCTAAGCTCAGAGCGAAGCACAGCAGGTGCTCTGTCACTGGCTGCATCAACGAGCACAAAAGTCTTTTTTTACTGCCTACATCTGAGCCCCTGAGGACTCGGTGGATGGATTTCATTTTTGGTGGCAATCTATCCACAAAACCTCCAAAGGAATTGCATGTGTGTGCTAGGCATTTCGAAGAGGAGTGTTTTCACAACATGGGCGCTTACAGAGCAGGTTTCGCTACACACCTCAAGCTGAAGAGTGGATCAATACCAACTGTGCGTTACAAAGCTGTACAGGTAAGAGCTGGTAGTGACTGATAGCCAGTAAACACGTTAGCACTGCAGCTAAAGTTTGTGTCATGTGTCCTATTTTTGAGCCTTTAGGTACGTTCACACCACAACTTCTTCCATGGGATCTCTTAGAAGGCAGATCTGGAGCACGGCAAAGCTTGCAATCGTAGTGAGGAGAATGGCAAATTCTGTGAAATTAGATCAAATCTGACAAAGCCAAATTTGCTGGAGTTGAAAAATCTGAACTTTTGTTTTGATTTGCGGCACTAAATCCAACTAGAGATTATGATTCGGTTTTATTGAGCAGCAAGCGGCGTATCCTTCCTCCCCACAGGAGGATATTTCCATTCAGATGCCAGCTACTGATCTGATCAGTGATTGGCTGAGCCGCCGTACTGGAACATAAGATGCAGGAGTTAGTTAACTGAGAGGGAGAACACTTGCCTGCGCAGTCTACAGATGATGCATCTTGTAGTCCTTTGGAAAGATGTTAACATGTTTCCCCTCCACAGGACAGCCAATCATGTTCTTCCACTCGGTTACCTGGATACCAAACTGACCCACTCGGCATGCCTGCTGTGGACACACAGGAATCCTTCAGGACTCTTCAGCCTCGCTTCAAAAGTGTTGGTCTGTACTCATCAATAATTAGTGTCTAATAAAGTTATTTAGATCTGTATGGAAGACTTCTGGTGACTTTGAGTTGTATTTTATTTATTTTCTTCATTTCAATTTTATTTGTTCACAGGTATACAGACCACTGTCTCCTATGGAGATGTTGGTGTTGGGACCACAGCTGCTGCTCCTTTCTATTCGTCTTCACCATCTGAGAGGAGACCTTCAAAAAGAGTTCGTCTGGACTGTGAAGAAGAGCTGCAGGACGAATCATTGGAGGGAAGCTCTTCGAATGGGCTGGATTCTACCTCTGACCCTGCTGATGCTGCCACAGTGTTGACAACAGTCCTGCCGTAAGTCGTTCTCTGTGGATCCATAAGTACAGCTCAACATTTCTGGGAATGTCTTAAAGCCTCTTTGTTGATAGTTTTCATGGCAGGATTCTAGTTTGAATCACAAGTTTTAGTTGTTTATATGCTTAAAAATGGCAGCACAAACTGTTTGATTGCTCTCAATAGTTCTTCTGTTATTCATTTATTTCTCGTTTTTCGTATAGAGAAGATCCGTCTGCTCCTGTCCACAACTTAAAAAAATACATCGTGTATGAGAGCTGCATTATGGAGCTGTTTGTAGTGTGTCCGACTTGCATGCGGGTGTGTGATGTGAAGACCCATCGACGGGGAACCTTCCTGTCTGTGGAGCAGCGCTGCCCCCACTGTGGCTTCTACAGACAGTGGAACAGCCAGCCTCTGCTTGGAAGCACGCCCGCCGGGAACCTCCACCTTTCTGCCGCCGTCTACCTGAGCGGCGCATGTTTCTCGAAAGTTGCAAGGGTAAAGGATGTGAGAACAAATTCATTGCATCATATCAACAAACATGAAACTTTTTTTCTCGTCTTGCCATCAACAGGTGTTTGATGCGATGCAGCTGCAGTTATTTCAGTACGACACGTTTCTCCGACATGCCAGAGCCTTCATTGAACCGGCGGTCATCCACCACTGGAAAACATCACAGGATGCGATGCTGCAACGCCTCAGTCAGGAGGGCAAAGTAAAACTAGGAGGCAACATGAGGGCTGAGTCTTCAGGTATTTCAAATATCACAGTTTATGCAGAGCTTTGAGGTTTTCTGACCTTCTAATAATCAGAATATGCTGCATAGAATGGAAAAGTTGAAATGTGGTGACTGACAGGAAGATTTGAATAATTTTAAACAGGGAAGTTGGCAAAGTTTGGGAGTTACAGCATGATGGACCTGAGTACAGACACGGTTCTGGACGTCCAGCTGGTTCAGGTGAGTGTTTTAAACACCTCATTCCTTGTCATTTGAATATAAATAAATGTTAATCAGTTGCTTTCTCATGTGTGCTGTGACAACAGAGCAATGAGGTCGGTGGTAGCTGCCACATGGAGACAGAGGGTCTGATGAGGAGCCTGGCAGTGCTGGAAGGACGAGGCGTGACTCTTGAATGCCTTGTTACCAACCGTCGCCCACAAGTTCAGAAGTTTCTCAGGGATAAAAACATCAGTCAGTACTATGATGTCTCACACATGGCGAAAGGTACGGCTCCAGCTTTTCATCCACATCCTCTGTATGGTTGCACGCCGGAGGATCCTGAAAGACGGTCTCTGTGCTTACAGTAACACTGTAAACCTTGGAGTCAGTCCGTTTCTTACGCTCTAAAAGTAAATTGATGATCATATGCAGCACAGGGCTGTTGGTCATCAAAGTTTTGTATCTTAAACGATCTTTAGGAATTTCGAAGAAACTGGAGAAGATCAGCAGGAAGAAAGGCTTTGAGAAACTCCAGAAATGGACGAGAAGCATAAAAAACCACATTTACTGGACTGCAGCAACTTCAAGCACGGGTCCTGAGAGAGTGGCAAAATGGACGTCCATCCTAAACCATGTGCAGGACATACACACTCATGAAGATCCTCTTTATGCCAAGTGCCTGCATGACATCCGTCCAACTCGAGACAAGAGGAAATGGCTCCAAGCAGGTACTTTACTGACAAAGAAATGCTACAACTAAACGATTAGTGGAAGCAGTGCATGAAATCAATGTCTTTTTAAAAAAGTAGAGCGTTATTAATTATGTCTCATCCTGCAGAAACATGGTGATGCTTACTGCACTGGTAAGTACAATAAAGAGCTGACGTGCAGCAGTCAGATAATCTGACACAGTGCTGGGGGGGGGGGCATCAAGGCAAAGGAAGTAATCAGTGGGAAGCTGTCTGTTTAGTGGGGAATGTTTTCACTACATGCCTGTGGAAATTCTCAGTCAAACAGGCTTAAATCCGAAGGGAACCAAATATTCAGTCAGATGCAAATTAAATCGACGCCCTTATTCTTCTGGATTGTTGGAGTCTTTTGTTGTGCATGGTTTATGTGACCTGATTGATCCAGCTGCTGTACAGTAAAGCCCAAAAAAGATGGAAAACACTGATGTATATAAAACACACACATATGTGGAGGATGTCACACATTTTACAGTTGGATGGATGGGTGGATTTTCACCATCCCAAAGGGAAGTTCAGTTCTCCAGCTGCTTGCTGACATAAACACCAAAGTCACAAATTAAAATAATAAAACAATTAACATCAGTGATATGTTTTTATTTTTTGTGTTTTAAACTATATTTGTAGGAACTCTGATGTTCCACAAGTTAGAGAAGGTGCTGACAAACAGAAGGACTCTGAAGGATGTCGCCAAACTCAGCCCTCATCACCAGACTTCATCTTTCCACAGCGTCCTCCTTCATTTTACACCAAACAATGTCGTCTTTCCATTCATTGGAAGGCTGTGCAGGTAAATCCAAATGGGATTACTGGGAACTTTCTTTTATGACCATCTGTAATCTAGTCTTTCTTGCACTTCCAGACTTTACTTGGCTGCCATGCATTACAATGAAAACAATGACCGACCACAAGCTAAAACAAGGGAAGGCGTTCTGCGCTTCAAGGCCCACTTTCCAAAGGTTATGAAGGGGGAGCGTAAAGGGAAACCATATAAAACAAAGCCCACATTCAGTAAGCGTTCAATTCTTGTCATTTTTGACCAGAATATATTTAACTTGTTGTTCTAAGTATCTAAAAATGATAAAACAGAATCCTGTATAACTAAATGTTAAAAAACAGAAATAGATGAGTGACTAAATTAGAACTAAGCAGTAGAGGAACTATGATTCACATTTTTGCTTGTGTCTTATGAAACAGGGTATGTTGCTGACTTGATGGGCCTCATATTTGACAAGGTCTTTGTGGACCCCACGCCGTACACTGATGAGCTGTTAGCCATCCCCGTCCCAGAGGACTGCAGCACAGTATGAGCGGCCTGACAGGGAGGAGGTCATCGCCAGCAGGGTCTGCAGGTTCAATCATCATCAGGGAACTCTGGATGGATACGTAGAAACACACAAGCTGGATTCTCCAACCCAGGAAGCTCCAGGTCATAAAACTTCAATAGGCCACAACTAAACAGTGGATAAATATTTGTTATTGCAAAGATTTATGATTGATGTCTTTTTATGTGAGTTGGCGGCTAGATTGGCCCTGATTTATTATAAATACCTGAAAATATGTGGAGAAATGAAGGAATCATCATGAAAACGAAGAAAATTCAACATTAAAAATGTTTTTTTTGTAGATTTGCTGTTTCATATTTATGTCTTCTAAATATTTTTTTTCATTAGATCTTATTTTTGTCTTATTTATTCAGACCATGTCTTCTCACAGAGTGAAACATCGCGGTGTTTTCCTCTCATAGTCGGCTCTATATTTGTCTGGAGTTCTGCAGGGAGCTGATATTGATGCAGACGGCCTCCAACCCAGGAGGATCAACCAATACATGAAAGGTCTTAATCAACCTGGTGCAGCTGCCTGCTGACTTACAGTTTACAGAGAATATTATTTGTAAGTGTAATAAGTCACATGTTTTTCTTTTTGTCAGTTTAACAATGACACAAATATCCAGGGTGTCTGCAAACAGCAAATGAACTCTGCTTATGTGGGCATGATTACACAACTACCACAAGAAGATCTATCCATAAAACACTGGAAAATATTAAGAGTGATTTCTGGTTCCTAACCACCCCCATGGTTGGCGGGAGCTAGAATGATAAGAAAGCAAACCTGTTGAGACAGATTCTGAAACCTGCTGCAGAGTCTGATACTCTGAGAATCTCCCCTCCTGGTTCAAACTAGTGATGCTGAACAGCAGCGTCTCTGCAGACGGCAGCAGTCTCTCCATGTGAACGGCTGAAGCCTGGGAAAGCCAACCAACAGAAATCAATGGTGGATGATTAAATACCTAGAGAGTCATTGAAAAAGAAAACCATTCAAGCTTCAAGTTTAAATCATCTAATTTCACAATTTAAATTGAATTATTAAAGAGGAATTGTAAGTTCAATTTATTAATTCATTATTAAATACTGGAATTTAAAAATATATTTTCAAATCCTGTTTCTAAATGGAAATGTATGAGCCAAACTTCATAAAGCTGATGATAAATCCCTTTCCTGACAATATCCTTTTCTTTTTCATCTTGTTTTTTCAAATTGCATTGTCTCTTCGGTTTGTCCTCTCCGGTTATCTTTTCTGTGACCCTCTTGGTCTGAACACAGTGAAAACCAGTTAACTGATCACAGTAGCTCCTTAGATTTAACCAGCTCCCTCATTGGTCATTTTGGCAGTCTAACCAATGAGAGAGTTGAACTGGTTTTCAGTGAACTCTGGGACCAGGAGGGCCATGGAAAAGGTAAATGTTAGATTTGTTTTTCAGTGACTGTCTAGGTCTTTCATATAGTAACACTAGATAATAAATCAATAAAACATAGCAATGTTGAATTACAGTGTCGATATTGTGTTTTCAAACTAAGCCTAGAGGTCATGGAGATTTATGTTTCTGATATTATGTTCAGCTTGAGGAAAATATCCCAGTATCTTTCTATTCTAAGAACATTTAAGACAGGCATGTAATGCAGGGTCGCGCTTCCCTTCAGTGTGTGCCCATAAATGTATGAGTTTTATTTTTTGACACCTAACTAGTGATGTACAGAAATCAAGTTCCAAAACCAAAACTCAAACTAGAACAGTAGAAAAACATGCAGACCTCCGCCAAGCATAGAATAGGATGACTTTGTTTCCTTTGCTTTAGTAAATGAGACAAATTAGGTTATATTTTACATTTTGTAAATGTTATATTTTCTCACACTTATTCGGGGGCTGCAGGTTTCCATTCACTCATAACAATATTTTCATAGGCTGGCAAAACTTTTGTTTCCATTCCAGTTCCTTTCATTTGAAGTAAAAATAAATTGTTGAAATAAACTTATTTCTAACCAGACTGATCTCTGATCGTTATAAAATCTCCTCTGGTTTGTTTCAGAAATTCTGGACTTTCTTTAAACTCTCTGCAGTGCTAATGTTTGGTAATAGGATGCACAAGTAGTTTAATGTTTTTAAATTTAGTTCCCAGTTTAGTTCCCTATGGGTTGGTGTGAGCTAATATGAAGATATGTATAAACATACACAGTGTGTGCAGAATTATTAGGCAGATTAATATTTTGAACACATTCTTTTCATACACCCTATATGTGTGCTTAATTATTAGGCAACTTCCTTTCCTTTGGCAAAATGGGTCAGAAAAGAGATTTGAGGGATGAGATTGATATTGATTGATAATATCAACTGTGGTGAATATTAGAAATGCAGTTTAAAATTAAAATTAAGTGAATAGTTCCGTTTGAAATTAATTAAAATATATTTTTTAAATTGTTATGGAGTCAGATATGTGGTGGTAATGTTTGGTTTATTCAGAAGGTTTATTCTGTGACTGAGTTAAACCGTTTGGCTGATATTTAAGCTCCAATATCTGTGCAGTGAACAACAGATCTGAGATCTGTGACCACGGTTCTGCTGCTGAAGCTCATCAATAATAAAATCAGCAACAGAACATTAGTAAGTAGTTCAGCATCCAATCTTTGCCTGATTTGTGCATCAACTGTCACGGTTGCTAGGCAACAGAGCGTACGCAGAGTGAGGGGCGGTGAAAGCCGGAGAAGCCAAAACTCTTCCGGTCTCCTTATTTTCACAGAAGGACCCGGTCCAGGTAGAACCGGGTCCTTGGGAGACACAGCTCATGAAATCAAACACAGCAGATGCACATATCTCTCTTTTTCAACACACCTGGGTCAGATAGTTGCTCATTAGCAGCCACATGCAGAACTTTGAGAACCTGAGGAGATAGTAGTTATCTCCTTAGAGAAGAACTAAAACATACAGGATACCAGCCCTGAGAACTGAATTTGGACGTTCCAAAAATGTTAACTCATGGCAGATACAGTATTATTTGTAGTTTCTCAATTTTATTGAGGCCTGAGTTGTTGCCATCTGGCCAAGTTGTTCAATAGGATGAGTTGTAGTTTCTCTGTGGGAATAAATTCAACCTTAAACCTCTATTCTATGGTGAAAGTGTGAGGAGCATTAAGACTCTCCTGTTTACTTTTCGGTGTGTTGAAATAAACAGTGAAACTCAAATAGCTGTGTTATTTTTGTGATGTTTTTATGCTGAAGTTCTTTACAGATGTTGTAGAATTGGTTGCAGAGTGATTCTACGTGTCAATGCATCAGGTGGTTTCTGGTTCTGTAAAATTACTCTGAAAACTATACAACAGCACAATGACAATAGCAAAGTTATTTTGTACTTTTGAATACTTAAGTATTTTCAAAAGAGAACTTTAAATTGATTAGATTTTTGACCAAGCAACTGTTACTTATAAGTAAGACTTGACCATGAGTATCAACACTTTTAGTCAAGTACTATTGTTTAGTATTTCATCCACCACTGATCATTGATGACCAACCATTAAGGACAACATGCTGGGTATTTGTGGTGTCTATTCATGTACTGTATCTATATAATATAGTGCCTGGGCCTATTATATTTTTATCCGTTTAATCCAACCAGGAACCCACTCGTGCTCTACATGGTCAAGCAAGGAAGTAAATACAGTATGTTTCATTTTAATGGACTTTGGGGCTGAAGTGTCAGAAAAGGTTATAATACAGAAAGAAATTCTATGTTTTTTTGTTTAAAGTCAAAAATGGACTGAATGATAGGTTTTGGTTTACAAACAAGAAACATATTTTTATAAATGGAATATCAGCCCAGTAACACCTTAAATACTAAGACATTTTTATCAATCTATCCACTAAGTGATTTTCACCTTTCATAATCCATTTTAAAATGTTTTATTAAGCAGGATTTCTGGGTTTTTCCCAAAAAGGTTTTTGTCTGCGCAGGAGAACTGAAGACCAACCGAGTCCTGTTAAATTCAGATCATTTCTAATGAACTTGTGATGGTGATTGAGGCTTTGCTCAACTTGGAACACTTGGTTCAGAAAATGGTCCATTACTCAGGCCACCAGGGTCCCAGAAACAGCAGTGAGGAGAGCAGGTCTCTCAGACAGACAGATGAAGGGTAGTGGGACAGTGTTTGTAGGATGGATGTAGAAACATTGGCTGCATTGAAGAAGTGACTCAGATATACAGGGAGCATTGAAGTTGTAACTAAACACTGACTCATTAATTATTGTAATGTAAACCATATGAGGATAGAATGAAGACTCTGAAACAATTGGAAACAAGTTTTGCTGTGAAAATATATCTGAGTTAATTTCTACTCAATGAAAGTTTAGAAAAGCTCTTGTCTTTCACATAAGACTCTGGTTAAATCTGCTGTTCTACTTTAGTCCAGCAGAGGGCGGTAAAGGAATCATTCAGCTGCTTTGTCTCGATGTCCCAGCGGAAGTAAAACAAAGGGCGCTAACAGTAGCCAGCTAGCTTGGACTCAGCGAGTTGACGCTTGTGTTTGCATCTCAGCTGGATATTAGAGTAACAATGTCTTCTGAAGAAATCTCCACAGAGGTTGAAAAAGCCATCCTCCACTCCGAGGAAGACATCGGAGACCTGGAAAACTACTCAAAACCCCACATTAAACTCCACAGACACGGTAGGAAGCTACAGAAAAAGTCGATCAGTTTATAATCTCAGCTCTCCGCTTCACAAACAACAAAAATACTTTCGATTCAGAAAGCAGCTAAAGAACTGCCCCACTACTGCGGAGTAATTAGTCTCTAGCTGGAAACTGGTTATTCACGCTTGTGATTAGTGAGAAACTCTGAAATAATCTGTTCCCTTGTGTCGGGAGCGCGCTCTGCAGTCAGAGGCTGCAGGTGTAATAGATGAACCTGACTGACAGCAGCTGGAAGAAAAACATGTTTCTAAATGGATCTGGGGGTGTGGCTGTTCAGGACCCCTTTCCCGAACCAGGAAATAAACTGCGTTTAGAACTTCAAGTACCACAAATGATTGCAAAGTATTATCTGATCTAAAATTTAAGATATTAAAAAGCCGTCATCATAAAGGTATTTAACTTTATTAATGTTGCGTAGCCTATTTTAATAATCCCTGCAAACCCGTTAACTGACATTTGTAGAACTGGTCATGCTGTTTATTTGTTGTTTTAGGGCTTAATGGACAGGGAAAGCTCAAAGTAACTAAATTACGAAAAGCTGTATGAACACAGTCAATTTAAATTTGCCTTACTAACTGATCTATTTTTCCTATTTTATTCAAAATTATACTTAGAAATGAACATATTAGTGTGTCTTTATATACTCACAAAGGGAATTTCGAACACATTGTGGCAGCGGCTTGGGTTATCCTGAGCTTTCTCTATAGTTATGCTGCTGTAGTCTTAGGCTGCTGGAGGACATAGGGACCACCTTTCATCATTCTACCACATTCTATCTCTTTTCTCCCATTCTGCAGTAACTGTGCTCTCTTTCATCTGTATTTTTAAACCAATGCGACCCCAACCGTACACATCCTCATTTGCTTTTTCTTCTTGGAAAAATTTAAGTTAGCATAGACAATTTACCCTCTTCAGCATCATAACCGACACCAAGAACTTTATTATCTTCAACCGTTATTTGATTTGGAAGAATAGTAGTTTTGCTGTGTGGGTTTGGACTCTCCTCCAGAATGCCCTCTGTGTTCTTTCGTCTCCTGCTTTGGCCAAACCACACCCATGGTTTTAGGCAAAAGCCTCCTGCTCACAGTATGTCCTCCACTCCTCGTATCATTTTTAATGAGTGCTTTGAGGTTGTCATGGGAAGTGAGGATATTGTCTACATAGCTGTCCTCCAAGACTCGGACATCTTTTTCCAGGTGCTAAAAGCTTGGTAGCTTTACAGTTTCTGTCATTGCAAGTGGTGCAATGCATCCAGCTGGTTTATCCCCATATTCAGGGCCATCCCATAGCACAAGGTCTCCAATGACTCTGACTCTTTAAGGAGCCCGTCTTCCCTCGTGGTTACTGATTAGTAACTTCTCTTTTTGTCTTGTTAGTTCCTCGAGTTCAACCTCTGGAAAGTAGGTGTGGAGTCTTTCTTGTTCAGTTTCCCCATTGACTTTTGCAATTTCATCCAGACCTTAGCAAACATGTTCATGTGTTTTTTCTTTTGGTGTTTTTATGCAGGCTCTGAGGAGGTATCTCTTAGTGTTAACAATCATAGACATTCCACCTACACCATATAACACCAGCGTTAACTTTAGTTCATCCAGTTGGTTCTCCTTGTTTTTAAGCTTTCACAGTCTTTCTTCCATCTATGATATTCTTGTTTATTGCCAGTAAAAATAGGAAGTGTTGTGGGTTTAATTCTTACAATGGGGTTTGCGGCAGCAGATGTCAGCAGTGGTGCTTCTGACCTCCCACTGATTTCTGTGGTTTGACAAATTACAAACTCTGCCTTTCTCAGTTCCAGTTTACTTTTCATAGCTTTAACGTTTTTCATTTTTCATCAATGACTCTCCTCTAAATTCAACTGCTGAAAACTCTGAATCGATCAAATAATAATGCCTCTAAAAAATAGTAGACCAAAATGCCCAATGAAACTATACCTCTGAAAAAAACTGAAAAAAACTGAAATCAACCAGCCAACAAACAAATATAATGACATACACTCAGGCTTGTATTCTAAAAGAAAACAAGCAGTGGTCTATTTAATTTATCAGCTTCAACTAAAATATCTTGGGCTGTTTTTCCAAAGAAAAAATGTGCTTCTGGGTACTTAATAAACATGTCAGGCAGCTCTATTTTACTACATTAAAACTATTTACTCACTAATACATGTCATCTTCTCTTCCATGCATTTAGTGACAAACAGTGCTCATCTGGTTGACCTGACCTTATTAAGTCCAAGGTTGGAGCTTCAGAAAACCAGAGTATAACCAATAGCTAGAGACCCCCTGTGCCTAAACTGAAAGCGGTTGAAAAGATTAGATTAGATTAGATGAGTTTTATTGATCTCACAGCGGAGAAATTCACTTGTCACATAATGGCAAAGTAGAT
>JAUZNJ010029906.1:0-15131 GCA_034780135.1 Jordanella pulchra
CCCCCCCCCCCCCCCCCCCCCCCCCCCCCCCCCCCCCCCCCCCCCCCCCCCCCCCCCCCGGAAACGGGAGGTATGGTGGAGACTTTCATGTTTTTTAAGCTTTGTTATCATTGTGGTAATTTGTCAGATGTTTAATGCGTTTAACATTTTGTTATTTTTATTACAATTCTTGGTATTTTTTGCATGTGTCCATCTGTATTTTTTTGCAAACAAAGGTTTAAGAAAAAAAAAAAAAGAAAAAAGCCAGGTCTCTCCAGGGCCCCACCACCACCCCTCCTCCTTTCAGCACCGCCTCTGTATTATGAAACAATCTGCTGGTAGAAGAAGTAGAGCAAAAAAAAAGAAATACAAATAGGCTGTATTTTTATAATTTTAAGTCGAACTATTTACTGTTATTTAATAACTTGAATAACTAGAAACGTACATTTCTAAATCTGTAGCTTAAATAAACATTTTGACATTATGCCTTTGTCTAATGCTACTTCGCTGCAACCTCTCGGAGTGGCCTTATACATTTCAGTTCATGTACGCCTTCTTCCTAACTGTTTAAGATGTCAGATCATATAGACGGATAGGACTGCATGAGGATATGTGCAAACTCCAGTTCCAAGTATCTAAACCAACACCGAGCGGCTCATCCATGTGCCTCTGTTGCTCTGGTCCATCACAGCAGCTTCCCATCGCACTAAAAGCCGCTTTCAAAGCATACCGCGTCCGTTCACCATCTTGCAAAGCAAGGATGATCTATCAGGAGCAGCTGAAGGTTTGCAGACTCACACAAATGTTTGTCTAACAATTTCTAATCAATGTCCTAAATAAATATTCAGGAAAAACTTGCTGAAAACACAAACGCACTCGGAGACATTCACGCAAATCAGTTTTAAGTCCATAGTTTTTAGGTAAAAGCAACAAATCGTTAAAAAATACATAACAGAAGCTATTTTATACACACATAAAGCTTTTTTGGGCACCACTCGGGAAGAAAACTCATACTGAATCGTTTCTGAAATTAATACAGGCAACCCAAAGGCCGAAGGCAGTAAAACGCAGCACCATTAAAAAACAGCACAAAAAAGGCAAGGGAAATAAAACGTGTCATAGAGCTCTGATTATTCAGATCTTACGATGAAATACACGTGCCCTATCAAATCACTTTTTATTTCATCCACAGAAGGGCATTTTTATTCTAACATTATCTTGAAAAATGTCTAATTTGTGTTTCAAGAGCCAATTGGTAACAGAAACGCATAAAATATAATAATTTTTATTTGTTATGTAACACATTTAAAATAAATAAACAAATAAAGCGTATGTTATATGCTTTAATTCTCAAATACGTTTATCAAAACTTGCACTTTATGGTAGACTGCTGTCCTTATCTTTGCGTAGCAATTTATTTTGTAAGCAGTAGATCACCAAGAGGCTCACACACGAAGCAGGCTTATGTTCAAACAACATTAAAAGTAAAAAAAGGCAAGAAAATTAAAGAATAAAAAAATTTAATAGCACTTTACACAAGGCATCGTGCAAAATATTTCAGTCGAGCAAAATTTAAAGAAGATAAATAATTATATAAATTATAATTTCTTCTTACTTAACTACGAACGTAGAGCAACAATATTTTTATAAGACAGAAAAATAAATCTTAAACGGCTGAAAAAGTAAAAAAAAATATTTGAAAATCAATCAATACCTAAAGAGATGAATATAAAAGAAAAAAATGTTAAGCGTTTTTCCAGACTTTTTTTTTTTTACCGCCGATTTGTTGTAAACTTGCCAGCTCTTCGCGCTATAATTCTTAGTGCTGACATTAAGGGAATAAACAGTGAGTCCAGTTGATTAAAAAAAAAAAACAAGTCATTAATTTTAATGAATTAAACAATTTAGAGTAGATGGCGGAGTCAGCAGCATTTGGACGTGTTTTTGATCACATCAGATAATATTTCCCTCCATCTGCAGCCAAATATCCACTCCAACAAGGCTGTCGCACATGGTCTAAAACGCTCAAATCTCCAGGTTTGAAGCAAACGCACCTCAGAAGCGTATTTTCCAGCCGTTCCTGCAGCTGGGAGCTCCTCACACACTCAGTGTGTGTCTCTATGCGTGTGTTGGGGGGAGGGGGGGTGTCTAAAAGCCCCAAGGAAGAGAAAAAAGACTCAGCTCTTTGTTCGAAAAGATTTAAACCGAGTCACAAAAAGTGTGAATAAGATAATAGTGGTAATATGTTGGCGTTTTAATTGACTGCTGTTCTACACGCTGCGATCATCCGTTCAACTAAAAACGTGTTCTTCAAAGTGAGCGGACTTACTGCTCTGTGTGTAATTATGGAAAACAGCTCTGCTGCAGCTGCCAGCCCGTAATTTTAGACTTTGCTTTCTTTGATGGCACACACACCACAGCAGATCACGCAACACGAAACAAAAGGAGAAAAAACAGGAGAGGAAGTGGGTGAAAATTAAATCCTGTTTATAGCATAGAAATATATGTTTGTTTTAACTACATGAGAGAATTGTAGTTCTTTTTTGCCTACATATACATAGATTATATTAAGATTTTTGAGCAGCTTGATTTATTTAAAATGTTTTTTATATTCAGGTTAAACAATCTCGACATGTTAGTGAGAAATCTAGATACATCTAAATGTCTGAATAAATATGGCAAATATAAATGCCTACAATTAAAGCTATTTTGTTAAACGATACTGGTTTGTCGCTTTCGGTTTAAAAAAAAATCTGTATTTGTAGAAGTATTTTTTAGTTTCCTTTATGTTAGAATTATGATTATTATTAATAATATAATACTATTACTATTATTATTAATATTATCATACGTTCGAATTTTTTTATTCTTTTATCAAAAGCAATTTATCCCTCAAAACATTTATAAATGGTAATTTTCATAATTTACTGTTATGGTTGCTGCTTAAAATGTCAGAAATTATAAAGAAAATACTCTCACCTTTGCAAAAAAAAAATAATAATAACAGGCTGAATTAAAAAAGAATTGGGAGAGTGTTTATTCTCAGGTCGCTCCTCACGCAATCCTGTCGGTGTATCAGATACGTGTGAAACATGAGAAGGCTGCGAACACATCTCATGCAAAGACAGCTTTTTGAAAATGGCGCCCCAGTAAACGCCTCCCAGTCGAAGACAAGGAGGGAGGAGGGAGTGTGCGTGGTGCGCGCAACGCAGCGCGTCTATAGCTTCTGTTCCCCTCTGGCTGTAAGATCGTGGACCATAGATCGCTCTTAGTTGGTAAAACTCTCCTCCACCACCGACCCTCTCACGGGATAACACCGGTGCAGCATTCGGGATTGACAAGTTCTAAGAAAAGCGCGCTCCTCGACAATCTGCGGGCTTCCATCCCATCCCCCTCTTCCTCTGCTCAACACGAAGCAGTTCTTCCCGTTTCTCCTGCGATCTTCCGCCAGCGTGCACATGTTTTCCCCTTATTTTGTTTCCACACATAGTTCCGTGGTCGCGTTTATGTAAAAAATAAAATAAAACAAAAACGCGAACTGTCCACTCGCAGCTGTCGCGGCGCGCAGGCAGGCTGCCCACCCAACCGCACAGTCTATCCAGCAGCTGAGACTTCCAGGGGAGAGCTGTGAAGAGAGGGGATCTCTCTCTCTCTCCTCCCTCTCCCTCTCTCTCTCCTTCTCTCTCGTCGCTCTTCGGGTGACACTCTTTTCTCTCACTCCTTTCCTCAGCGGCGGAGTCGCAGCGAGGGAGAAGAAAGGAGGAGGAGGGGGAAGCCCACGCTGATAGCTGGAGGAGAGGAAGCCCCAACGCGCTGAGCTTGTGTGTGTATCCCTTTCCCTGTGTGTGTGTGTGGTTACTAGGAAATCCGTACGTTTGGAGGGAACACCTACGAGGAGGATGAGAAGACAGCAGCTTAAAGAAAAAGCAAACAAACAAACAAACAGTTAAATAAAATCAGACTAAATGGCTGTAAAATATGCATTCCAGCCTTTTTAAATCAGTCTGTATTTAAGGATTTGCTGTGGGTTGTGATTTAGGGTCAGGGCCAGAATAAATATGTGGGCCCCTAGGCTAGACACAGTTTTGTTTCCCTACCCTCAAATGCAAATTAAAACGGACTTTTTGTGAAGCACACATCATCTTTGAGGTTATATGCCTTGTTTATAAGTATATTAAGTGTTTCTGACATTGTCCTTGCATGTAGGTTTATGTTGTGCCAATGTTTTCGCCATTAAAATATGACTGGCAGGCCTATATGTGGAAATGTAGCAGACTTTCTACTCAAAGGTTTCCGCTAAGTCTGAGGTTCTTGAAGCTCGTCAGTCTAAGGACGGTGACATTGTATTTAAAGTGCTGCATAATCAGTTTTTACATGAAAATGAAATCAGTTCATTTATATGACGTTAATTCAAAACACACTATCTCTAGGGACTCTAAAAATAAAAACAGCTTCAAGGTTTAAAACCTAAAGGAATCACATGTAGTTAGGGTTCTTAATTAAAAGAAATTTAAAAAAAGTAAAAAGTAGTTGGGAAACCATTATAGACTAACATGTTTATCAATCAAATGGCATTAAAATGGCCAAACAAAACAGACAAATAAAAAAAAATCTGCAGCTTAGTGAAGCGGATATAACTCTTTTTTTTCCTGTGCCACCCCCTGGTAGCATAACAACCTGGGAAGTTAGCCACAGATTTCCAATATAAAAATGCCACTGAAGTTCTTTCCAACACATGCTACCATTTACTCCCTTCATAGTAAAAGAATTGATTCAGTACAATGTGTGTGTGTGTGTGTCTCTCTGTGTGTGTGTATTTTTTTGGGGTTGCTGGTGGTATTTTCAGATAAATCACTCTCAGCTTGCAGAACAGTCAGCCTTCACCTATGTAAACACACCCCTGAGGGCATTAGTTTATCTGCAGAAATACGGTTCAACTCACACACACACCTAACCCCATGCCCTGCCAGTACAAGCCTCCTTCTTCCCTCAGCACGGGGATGGATGGCCAACATCTCCTTTGTCTACATGCAAATGGCCTTTGACCCTAAATTAAGGGATAAATATCCAGAAAGGCCTATTGATGCTCTGCTCTGCACTTCAAACCAGCAGGAGCAGGGCCAGCCCAAGGCCGTCTGAAGCCCTGAGCAGAATTTCATTTGGGGAACCACACAAGTGTTCTTTCAAAAAGGTTAGGTTTTGGTATAAGCTTAGAAGAGTTTATAGAAAGTGCATTTCTCATACTCTAACCACACAGATGAATCTATTAATGATCAATTTTATCAGTTTTTAGACGGGTAACACTTTACAATAACCATCACAACCATCATTTATAAATGGGAACAATACCATTTATGAATAATTAACAAATATATTATTAATGTTTGTTTCATTTATAAACTGCATCTAAAACATTTGTGATCTATTTACCTTATATAAATGGGTTAGATGCAGTTTATAAATGATTATCAAACGTTAACCAGCTTAAGCCATTTAAGATGTTTCCACTGGCATTTTTTTAAATACTCATTGCATTAGAAGAGCTCCTTGGAGAGAGAAAAATTCTAATGAGCTTACTAAATTTCATAAACATTTTCGTCGTCTGAGGTGATTTCCGACTTTTTTGAAAACTAGTACATGTGATGAAGAGGAGATGGAAACGCATTCGTTGAATGTCCTGACATGCTTACCTCGGATGACCAGCTGTTTACTCTGCCGACGTCCTTAATATCAAATTTTAGTATCACATTATCTCACCTACACATTTATTAAAACCTTGGTCTGTTACTCTGTGCCAACTTACTACCTCTTCTTCATGTGTATTACTTACAAATGCAACCTTAACATGTGATGACATTAGGTTTTGCATTGCCTGTTTATTTCACTCCAATGGATAGAAACACATCTAATTTGACTTCTTGTTTTAACATTTTAAAAGTTCACACAAAATTTGTATAACATTTGGATGGAAACATTGTTACAGATACAAGACTACATGGATCTGGTGTTGGAGTGGTCATGAATGTGTCATTCAACTGAACAAAGTATTTGTTTGAACAAACTAAACGATAAAAAACGTATTAGTTACTTGCTCAGTTTAGTTCGAATCAACACAAGCCAATAGAGAGGGGACCTCCATGTTCTGTGACTAATACAATGGCAAAGTTACTCCTATCAAACCGCTTGACATCAATTCTGGAAACGACTCTTGTGCAGAACACAACCACGAGCACAACCAGAACGTTTCTCAAAAGATTTATTTACAAAGGGTGAATAGATGATCGGTAATACTAGAGTGGATCTTGGGCTCGGAGGATCTGGAGGGAGATGACAGGCCATAAGAGTGAAACTGGGAATGATTTTAGTCCAAAGAATAACAATCGCTTAAAGGATGAGGAGAATGGTCTCAAAGAGGGAATGGATCTGTGGCTGTGGAGAGAGCTGGCTTTGGGTTGAACTTAGGAAGGCTGATGGGAATCCAGAGCAAAGAGTTCTCAGAGAGTGGAAGAGATGTCAGGCTGAGTAGGAGTGGTGTTGGTGGTTCATGTGAGGCTTGCGGTCAATGATTGAAGGAGCAGGAGATGATGAGAAGAACATTAACTAGAGTTTACCAGAAGACAGGACTTCACATGATACCCAGGAGAAAGCAAACATCTTTCTGGGGATCAGAGAACCAGGAACACCTTTACCGTTTGACTTCTTCCTCAAGTAAGCTGCTCCTTCTTAAGGCCTGCAAGGTCTCAATTAGCAAGTGCCAGCTGGATCCAATCAGCCTAGCAGTAGCAATACCACAGCCACACACACAATCTAAAGAACCTAGCACCACTAAAGTTAGCCTGGAAAACCTCCAAGCTAAAGCTGACGAAGTTAGTTTTGCCAAGCTAACCAACTAAACAGAGAGAAATGTAATGCTATTACGTTATACACATTATATATAACTTAAAGGACAGATGTGAGTTGGAAAAGATGGAAAGAAATGTATTTTTTAGTCTAGAAGCTAGTCCCGGCCAGCCAGCACCTTTCCCCAGTTTTTCTCCCCGGCTTCTCTGATGTACTGCTGTTCACCTCCCAGCCAACCGGAAACTTTCCCCTGCTGTCAACGGCTTTGTGTGGCTTTTAAAAGGGAAAAAAGCACTCAGTCACTCCATAGAATCCCTATCCTCTATCTTGAGTCATTGTTGTTTGGAATAATGACATGAAGCATTCTGGAAAATATCATTGGCCCTTCCTTAGCAAGTCAGAAACTGAGATTCCCTGCTCCGAAGGGCATACCCCTTACCCCTCGTTATGTCTACTACCTCAACTCAAAGATGAATTGGGTCAGACCATAACAGGGATACGCAAAATGTAGGGGTAGGGCTGAAAAGTAGGACTAAGGGGTGTTATGGGAGTGGCCCTATGTGACCGAAGCAGCACATCTGGGCTGAAAAAGCAAAATTGCAGATGCATAGACAGAGTGATTCTGTAAACAAATCATTTGAAAAAAGCATTATGTTGCACTGACTCTTGTGATTCAGTTAACTCAAGAGAACTATTGTTCTCATCAGTAGACGGGTCTGTCCTTTCATGTTTATGCCCAATTCTGACCCTGTAATTTGAAAGTTGCATTAAACTAATAATCGTTAATTTGGTTTTTTATTGTTCAATTGCTTTTCTATTTTCTGGCTTTTTCATAGCTGGAACTTAGGACACAATAGTGACCATGTTCTTTTTTTTGCAAACCAACCTTATGATGCCAACAGCCAGTAACTTGAATTCCCTGTCTTCTACAATCTAAAACCAGGGAAGACAATTCCAGTTCCAGAGGGGCAGCATCCTCTAGCTTTAAGATTTGTCCTTGGTCAGTTAACTTTTTTAGAGTCCTCTTGATACTATAATTACTTGAGCTGTGTTGAACAAAAATATTTTGAAAAGTTGCAGGATACCAGCCCTGAATTGTCCCATCTATCAGTAAAAAGGGAAAAAAGGTAGCAAAGCATTTTTGTTTTTATTTTCCTCTACACCGAGTGCCTTCCAAATTAAAGTGGGCCTATCCCAAAGGGGGAACTTTCAGAAACCACACAACCGCTGTGACCAACATCCTCCACCACAATACTGAGAGAAATCCTTGCCAGCGTGTCTCCTTAGTGTTTTTTTCTTTCTTTTTAACCCCCTGCCCACAAAAATACCACATTGTTGTAATTCTATTTGCGTTTTATGGGCTGACATTTGAACTTTTGGGCACGTTATATCCTGCAACAAATGCAGGGATGATGACAGACACAAGAGGGAGAGATGGGGGCCAATATGAAGGAGGAGGAGGTAGAAATCAGGGTGCAGATATGATCCCCCCCATTAGTCTCGGCGCCATGCTGCTCCGCAACATTACCACTGCACTAAAATTTTATTTTAGTAGCGCCGCACTCACTCGGCTTGATCAGGAGAAATCCCCCCTGAGCAGCTCTGGCTGTGTTGTGTGTTTAGGAGCCAGCTCTTGTTATATACTGTATTTTTCTGTGAACAATAAAACCACATCCTCTATGTGTGTTAGTGTGTAGCTGTCACCCTTGAGTGCAATCAATGAAACCCAGCCATTTGCTTAGTGTCAGGAACAGGCCGGATTACCGGGAACGTAAAAATTCATCTGGATAATGGGCAACTTGTTGCTAGGAATGATGATAGCTGGAGGTATGAGGAGAGGAAAGAAGAGGGAGGTTCTGAGAGATGTTGGAACAACTTTCTGAACTATTAAAACATTTTATTTAATGTTTCTACTCTCTATTCAACTGTGTACAGGAATGTTGTGCCCAGTTACATTAATGTGCAGGTTGAATTTTGCTTGAGTGGTATTAATAATGTTAATATTAATAACGAAATGCGTTTAAGTCATGGTAAAATCTCACAAAATTGGTTGAAAGCTCTTCTGAAAATTCTGCTACCATTGACAGTAAATGCTTTTGCACATCTGCTGAAATCCTGATTAACATTCTCCAAAGTACTTTCCATTATTACCCCCGCCGAGGAGGTTATGTTTTTAGGAGAGTTTGTGTGTGTGTGTCTGTCTGTGTACAGCATAACTTGAAGATTTAAGGATGGATTTTGACGAGATTTCTATCAGAGGTGTCCCTCATGCCAACGAACAATCCATTAAATTTTGGTGATGATCCACATCAGGATTTTTCAAAACATTCCCTAACGTTGTGAGATGGGGATACTAGCAGTTCCCCACAAACCAGAGGGGAAGCACTATTGATAGTGTCTGCATCTGACCTTAAAATGTCTATAAGACTTGTTAGCAGGATTCATTCAAAACCTATTCATTCATTTTATAGATGTTTTTTTTTTTTTACCAGAGGTGCACCTCCTGTCAGGGAACAATTCATTTAAATATGAAAATGATCCAGATCATGTGCGAATTTTGGCGGAGGTCTGTGCTCTCAGAGTGATTTTTTTTTAGTTTTAAAATATTTCTTCTTTTCTTTGTCAGTTAAGCTTATCAGGTATAACAGAACAAGTAATTCCCCAAAATTAAATTGCTCTTCTATAAAATTGTAGAATACAGTGTTCTTACTGGCAAAACACTTTTGTTTGTTTGTTTTAATGAGCAAATGTACAATTTTCTTTGAACATCCATTTTATTTTACCAGAACATACATATTTTGTCATAACAAGTGTCACAATATTTTTTAAAAAACAAACAAATAAACAAAACCTTGTCTGTTTTGCTCATGCAACTAGCTGATTTCACCTTTAAAAAGAACTGCCCTAAACTATAACGCTGGCCTTTTCTTACCAGTACAACTGACATTTTGTCAGCAGAACTGTCATCTTTGTACCACTGGTCTATTTAACTCAAAACATTTAGGTTATTTCATAGTGCAACTGGTCTGTTTTACCAAAACTGTTGCCCCATTTTAGCTGATAAACTATTAGGAAGAGAGGTGAATTGACAGAAAATCTGTTACCATTTTACACAACTTTTTACAAGGAAAATGAAAAAGTTCCAGTCCACAGTTGTTCTAAACCTTTTCTGATAAATATTTTTATAAATTTTATTTTAGTTGAACGAATGAAGCAGTAAACTTAATTCTGTAGAGTTTCAAAGAAAAACCTTAACTGTTTCATCAAATGTTGCATGCATAACAAGCTAGGTCATGTGGTTTCCAGTGAACGTATTCTACAGTCAGTGATGACACTCATCTGCTGAATTTCTACCCTAACCCTCAAGCATTTGGAGCGTCATTCAGCCCAATAAAACGAGTTGTGAAAAGCATATAATTAGTAGAAAAGACATGTGAACCGTATCCCGGGTTTCATGCTATTTATATGCAATGCCTGGAAACCCCTGCTATTAGGCACTCTGAACTTTTCACTCATTCCTTAGCCTGTAGTATTGTCACACTCACTCAGTCTCATGATCTATACAGTTTTTACAGAAGCATTATTGTTTTTAAGAAGGGTGGCTACACCAGATGAGGGCTGCAGCCTTGTTATTGGATTTCAATGTAGCCTGACTTCATGATGCTAACACCAATATTATTAGGGCTTTTGCCTGAGTATCCACCCAGAATGCTTGATTATAGCACTGTTTGTAGTGATAGTTTTAGATCAGCATTAATTAGAGTGAATAGAGGTGTTCTTGTAGTTGTAAGACATGCCCTATTTTGTTTTCCATTACTTAGAATATCTTCAGACAACTGTATCGTAGATTCTGAAAACCAAGGCAATAGGGATCCTTGCAATAGAGCCTTTCTTCACCCAGACAACCAGCAGTGTGCATCAATAGGTGAGGAAGGGAGAGCCGTGTGCTGCTACCTCTTGCTCTTTTAAGTCGGGGAAAACTGGTTGTTTCTCAAATTTCTCTGCAACTCATTTAAAAGCTTAAGAGTTTGACACAACATTTTGGTATTGAATCAGTAGACTTGGTATTGGTACCTGAAACCAGCTCATAATTCATCCAAGGATTTTCTTAGATTTGACTCAAATTTTTAATTTTGTTTAATTAGTGATCCTGTGACTCTTGAAGCTTTGGTGCTGAACTGTTTCATTGTTTTAGATTTTCATGGATATGAGACATGGCTATTTACACTTTTTTTCTATTTTGGCTGTGAATGTGAAAAATGCAAAGCCTTCCACCCCCAAAAGTTGACATCCATCTCTGGGACATGTCTTTGTGATCTGCTGATGCTCTGTTCATATTGAAATTCACTAACCACATCTTTAATCACAGCCAGCCTCAGGCTTTGAAGGGAGACATCTGGGTCAGACCAAGGGCCAAGCAGAGGAAAGAAAGAGCCAATAGTTAAAAACTGTAAAAAACAAAAAAAAGGAAGAGAAAAACCCAAAGAGTAAAAATGAGTCATTCCTTGTGCTGCTTGAATCCACTGGATCAGCCTCTAGTTGACCTTTGACCTCCCAGATGGACCAAAAAGCCAGGCTTTGGGCATACACTTCCCCTTTTTCTTCTCTGAGGAGATCACATGACTCCCCGGAACCGGCCACACCAAGCCGCGTGATGCTGCTGCAGATGTGAGAACAAGAGGGGAGGTGGAGGACTGTGAACTTATAAAAGGGGAAAGAAAAGAAGTTTTTAGTGAAAGATTGGAAGAGGAACAAGGGCTCTGAGATGACACGGAGAACAAGCGTTCGCGTCAGCAGACAGCCAGGGGGGGATAGTGGGGGTTTACAAAGCTAGCTTTGTTTCTGTTCTGGCTGCAACATTAGCAGCTGCAATCTAAAAAAACGCTGAGAGAATAGAGGATGGATGGCCAACACTGTGGGGGGGTGAATGGACTGGCATGGTGTTAAAGAGATGTCTCTGTTTGTGCCCTGAGCTCACTGTTTTATAGAATATGCATACAGGCCGTAACTCACACAGAAAGATGAAGACCTACATGACAGATTCAAAGATATGTGCCTCATGATGTAACACCCTTTTATGGCTGATATGCATTATAATGTGTAAGATGAAGAGTTTACTGCTTTGGCATAAAATCATGTCCTAGGACACTTTGCTGTCTTAGCTCACCGGTTTGTAGCTGTCAGTTGTTCACCTTTGATGTCACTGGACCTTAATAAACTAGAGGTCAGAGTAAGGTTTCCATGCAGTCATTTGTGTGCGTGACTGTCTTTATTTCATATATTGTGAGGACTGTATTCATAAAACACAGCCCATCATGGTGAACGACTGCTCCTCCAGTGGACCTATGCCTAGGCCCTGTGGGTACAACTGTTGGCTTGGGTGTTCAGTTTAGGACTAAGGTGTGAATTGAGTTTAGGTGGGTTCTTGGTATGAACCCATAACGGTTTGTTTCAGGGTAGGGGGTCACGGTTAGGCACCAGAAATTAATGGAAAATGACGGAAAGGCCCCGCAAAAATAGTTAGACTGGCGTTGTGCGTGTGTGTGTGTGTGTGTGTGTGTGTGTGTGTGGTGGTGGTGGGGGGGGATCCTGCAATCATTTTGTTTGACTCCTAATTCAATTTTATGCTAATTATGAAAATATTTTACATAGCTAGGCAGATGACACTTAGCTCTACCTGTCCACCAAACTATCTCCTTCATTACGTGTAATTGCCACTCTTATTGTCTTTAGGAAGTTACCTTCTGGTTCTTTAAAAAACTTTCCAAAACCTATAGAGGTCTAGTCACATACTAAGATCTTGCAAATTTGTACCACAGTAGCTCACTCTGGTTACACACAGGTCTTCAGAATAAATGATCACACCATGCTGGCTTATTGTATTTATGTGTTTTACACTTGCTATTACTTTATTTATTGTTGTGTACATTTAGCATTTAACAAAGTCATATGACCAGATATAGCATGTAAACAATGACTAAATAAGGAAGAGCCATGGACATGCCTTGCCAAGCTCATGTGTGAAAAGAAAGAGGAAAGATCCAAGATCAAGTGAGAAAAAGTGAAAGAAATCATTTCATGCAGAGAGCGATGAGATAGAGTTTTGAATACAAAATAAATGTTGATGTTTATTGAAGCATGAGCTAAAGCTACAGAAACATTCACATATTCGCTGTCAGGTTGATGGGTTCGTGGTTGCATGGCATAACTATACTGATACCAGTGATAGCAGTGCAGTCCTTAGGTTAATAGTTAGAGTAACTGAATAATTTATAAGGTATGTAATGGGAGAGGTTTTGACATTGTATAAGTTTCCAGTTTAGCAATATAGGCTGTCAACAGATGATGCACAACAGTGTTTATGTGTGGTGATTGTGAGCAGTGCAAAACAATCAGGCTTCAAAGTAAAAAAAAAAGTGAAAACTATCAGGAAAAACACTTGGAATATACAGTATTGTATTATTTAACAGTATACAGTATTTTTGTGGGTTTTTTCTATCTTCATAGAGAGCAACTAGACTCTTTAATTAAACAGACATCTCCTTCATATTAATACAATATATGTTTTCTCAATAATAAGCGATTTCAAAAATTTTGTCAGCTCTTCAGTTTCTCCTTAACCCAGTTAGAGTGCTTGGTTGTCATCAGTGGGAAAACAAATTCATTTTGCATTCACTATAGTGCCTTGGTAAGCTAAATTACACTACCTGAATTTACATCGCATCTATCAGCCTGATATCTATGTCTGATATCTGTGGCATAACAACCCTTATTTAATTAACAAAAACACAAATTTCAATAAAAAACACAAACACTGGTTGTGTTCCCCACTGATTAATGGGATTCCATTTTTTGGTTTACAGATCCACTAGCTTAAAATTCAGCCTCGTAGTCAGATTACATCTTTGAACACATAGCTCCCCATTTCTGTATCTTCTATAAAGTTTCATTTCTTACGATGAAGACTTTTAAGAACCTCCTCCCTGGTCTGTCCTACTGAGTTCATTTACTCTGGTGGTCTTTTTTCTTGTTTCCATCCAGTTCATCCATATGCTTGCTGACTTGTCCACTGTCGAACCAGGGCATAGATGTTGCCTTACCAAAACTCTGCCAGAGGAGTACAACTCTCAGATTGTCTCAATCCATATCCTGACTCAAAACTCACCTTTGAGACATGGATATTAACTCTACATCCTGTACATGAAATTACCTCCTTGATGAGGCATGTCCAAACTCTTTCCTCGAGGGCCACTTTCCTGCAGGTTTCAGAGGTTTCCCTGCATCAGCACAACTGATTTCCATTGACAACTGATTAACAGGCCTTTGCTGAACTGCAATCATCAGAATCAGCTGTGCTGAATTCGAATAACATTTAAAACCTGTATAACAGCGGCCCTCTAGCGCTGAATTTGGACATGCCTGTTCTTGATGCATCATTGGTTTAGTTGGTTTCAAGTGTTAAATAGTGTTATTATAATTATTATTATTATGTTGCAATTTATATTCACAAACAGAAGAGAGCCCAAATGTGTTCGATCAGGTAGAAAAACCAGCAACTGTATTACACTGATGCAGAGAAAGGGCATAAATCTAAAATAAATAAGTCCACATTTATCCACAGTCATGATTAGTTTATATTGGGGAAGAAGCTCCTAATGCTATGCTCAGCAAGTGGTACACTTGCTGAGTTTTACAATGAATATTACAGATGTTTCCTGTCTTAATGTGTTTACCACACAATGGCACGCAAGAGATTTGATGAATGGCTTAAAATGCAACACAATTGAATAGAAAGGCTCAACAGAGTTGACAGGACGTTGCAAGAAATAACTTGGCGCCGACAGGTGTTAACGCTCTGTTTGAAAGGAATCCATGAGGGGGAAGGTCACCTGACACTACTGATAGTATCTTACAGGTTGTGTTTACCCAACACAAGCAGAGAGCGGGGGAGAAACAAGGCCCTCTATGAACTAATGACCTTCTTTAGGAACTGTCCTGACAATGTTGGGTGAATATTCTCAAAAAAAGGAAAGAAATAAATGGAGTTGTGGGGCTCATGCCTCCATCACCATTCTGGCACTGGAAGTGCTCAGCAACACTTGCCAATCATTAAGAAAGGCACAAGCAAGTAGAAAATGTAGTGTGAGAAGCTATCGGAGTAAGAATGTTTTTCCTGCTTCTTGACTTGTCTATTAATTAAAGTCTGACACCCCTTCGCCATTACAGGGGTTGGAAAATAAAACTGAAACACCCCTCATTTTAGTGTGGGAGGTTTCATGGCTAAATTGGACCAGCCTGGTGGCCAATCTTCA
>JAUZNJ010029907.1:0-30999 GCA_034780135.1 Jordanella pulchra
ATGAGGGAGGGGGGAGAGATTAGAGAGGGGGTAAGGAGGAGGGGAACCAGTTGCTCTTTCCTCTGTCGTTCTATCAGAAATGAATGGAGGTCAATGGAGAAACCCTGCAAAGATGGAGAGAAGTATAATGGTGTGGAAAAACTCTCGGATCCGTCCAGAAGCTGCAGAGATCAGACTAGTTCAAACATCCATGTTTAACTTGTTCTGATGAATAAATGCAGAACCAGTCATGTGACACAGGTGAGTTTCTAAAAGCAAACTGAGGAATAACCTAAAAATTTTTTTTTTGTTGGAAGGTTTGATTTAATGTTTCTAAGCCACTGATTTGTATTTCGTTATGATGGCCAGCAGGGGGCAGTGTGTTAATGAAGCTTCTGGAAATGTTTACGCCAAAGACCAGAAATAAATGTGTGGTGGAGCTGGTAAAAGTATGAATTACATCAGAGAAAAAAAAAACTGTGGGCTGACAGAAAGTTTATTATTCCACCCGGATCAGTACAGACACTACCTGGAAGTTTGTTCTTTATACTTTTAGGGCCACATTGTAAAAATTCATTTCCAAAGAGTGACATTTTAAGATAGTTTTAGATACTAAAGGACATAAAATCATATCTTTGATGAGAGCAGAGGCCTTCAGGGCTCTTCCCACGTTTTTAATTGATCTTCATCCCACTTTGATTCAGTGGTGTTTCTTGGAACGCAGTCATCTTAAGATTCATGTTTTTCACAGTTTTCACATTTGTGTTACATGTTAGCTTCTAGGTGGAGAAACCTGACTGCATTACAGCGGAGGCGTTTGGTTTAACCTGCAAACCAACATTTGTTACTGAAGAAAAACTGCTTCACTGCTGAATGAAAACAGGTTTAATCAATAACTACAAACCAAACCAGAGAGCAAACAGTCTAAGCTTCCTAACTACAGGTCTGACCTTAACAGCAGCTGACGTCCAGTGTGTTATGAATAACAGAATTACTTTCCTTCAGTCTGGGATTTTTCTCATGAGGCTTTTTGTCCCACTGACTCTTCTGCTGTTAGTTGAACTTTAACCCCAATAAGGATCCAAGCTGTTTAGAAAATCAGGTGCATTCATTAGACAGCTGTTGATGTTGCAATGGCGGATTTAAGAAATGTGGGGCCCAGGGCGAAGGTTGACATGGGCCCCCCTGGAATGAGAAGAAAAACACAAACAACAGGTGAAAGGCACAGACCCAAACATTAGAAAACACCTTTTGTCACTCTCTTCCTGTCTCCTTCTCACCTTGTCTCTCTCACTGTTGACTTTATTCTCTTTTCCTGTCTTTATATGTTTCTCCCTGTTGCCCTTGTCTTTTTTTCTTCCTCTTTTGTCCCTTTGTTCATAGTCTTTATGTTTTCTCCCTGATGTCTCATTCCAGCACTGCTCTCCTTCTCTCATCTCAGCTCTTTGCTATTTTACTGCCACCTTCCTGGATCCTTTCTAGTCCTGTACAGTTAGATGGACAGATCTGGTTTAATGGCATTTTAGTCAAAGGATTTTATCACAAAAGTAATGAAAGTGAACAAATAAGTAATAAGTATATTATCTACATGTGTATGAGGAGTTTTATGAGGCCCTCAGGAACTTGGGGCCCTAAGTAACCGCCCACTTCTTTGCCCAATGGTAACTATTCCATTTGGTTGTTATGGTAACCAGTGAAAATCTGTATTCATATCAAAGGTGGTTTAAATTTCGGGGAAAATTCAAACTAAAATGATCCCCTTTGGCATAAAAGATGTTGTTTTCTACCCCGATGATCTCCGTCTGGGAAAGAAGCCACATGAGAATGTGATCTTGTCCCCCCCCCCCAACATGACTTCGGTCTCTTCGGTCTCTTTGAAGCTTGTTTGCATTTGTTCATGTTTGTATGATCCAAGTTATGTTTTGAATGTTAAAAGTAAAACCTGCCAGAACTCTACAGGTTCTAAACATGTTTTTACCCTGTAATGGTTTTAGGGGACAAACAATGAACTTTGACTTATTCAATCTCTAAATTCATAATCAGACATAGAAACAACCTCACAAAACAGAATTATAAGTGCAAGTGGCTTGTAGTACTGCAAAGCCTTAACTTAATTTGCCTTAAAATGAAGGCTGGGCTGGGGGGGTCTGCTGGGTCAGATATGACCTCTGACCTTTCAGCTGAATCTGCTACTGTCGCCCAGATATGAGCTGAGAAGGCTGCGTACCTGGGTACTAGAAAAGAAGCATCCAATAAACTGTATTCTCTGATGTGTTTGCTACTAAATGTTGCTTCCTTAGAAACCTGGTCAGAGTCTCAGCCTGGAGATCATTGAAAAGCAGAAACATTACAATGAGTATCTGTATATTTTAACCTGTGGTTAAAAATGCGTTAAGAGGCATCAGCTCTTCCTTTATGTTTATCTTTATATCAATATGTTGTTCTTTTGTCCAGAGGATCACCAACATTTTAGTTTTTGATGACCATTTAAATATAAATACTCACTAAACTATTTAACTCTAGATTTATTCATGCATGGAAAGTAATTATGTCCATTTCTAGATAAATATATATATTTATAAATCATGTTTATTTCATCATTTGAATGTGTTCATTAATTTAATAGAGTTATTCAATCGTGAACTTTATAATTTAATGGTATATTTAATCATAGCATGTTCAAGTTCCTAATGTGCCTCCGTTTTTCCGAGCTTCATTGAATGCATCACAATCCCCATGATAGAGGAGGCGTGGCCTCCAGCTGGGACTAAAACTGGACGCGTCTTTGAAGCCCGTAGACGAACGCCAGGCTCGGTTGTGGATGTAATTGGACCTGTGCTGGGTCAGTGTTCCGTTCGGGTTCTGGACGTCATGACGTTCTGAGGGAAATTTGGGAGCTGGTGTCTCCAACGTGTCTCAGTGTGGACAGAAAGTACGTGAAAGTCCGCCGAAGGAACCGAGCAGGGAGCGGGTCGGAGGTCTGCATCGGTGCCGCGCGCTGGCTGCCTGCCGGCGGTAGGATGATCGGAGGAGACCCGCTGAGGCGGCCGGAGCGGAGCGGATCGAGATGGGGGGGCTGATGGGACACTAGACACGTCGGCGCGTGTTTTCTTCGTGTGCGTGTGTGTGAGCTGGCAGCAGAGCTAGAGATCTAGAAGCTGGAGGCGCCGTGACACCATGTGGAGCCCGTGGAGAGCAGCGCTGTGCTGGATGCTGCTGGAGACACTGCTGCGCTCCGCTGGAGGTAGGAGCACCGGACCGGACCGGCAGGTCCAACCTCCACATGATGACTTCAACCACTTTTGTCTGTTAAACACATCCAGCAGCTGATCAGTCTGTTAATTCATTCTCCTATTAAACAGGCCGATATTTCTCTCCTTCTCACTGACCCATGGAAACTTGTTCCTTTCTATGGAGGCTCGGCAGCTTTGTTTGTGTTTCTACTGGGAGCTCCAAGCCTCTCTGCTTGGAAGGCCTCTTTTCCATCACCCTAATGACAGACAGCCTGACTGCAGTCCTCCAGAGGTTCTGTCCTCCAGCAGGTGGATCAGAGGCCTGGTAACCTGGGCTCCCCAGGACTGGAGTGAAAGATTTTCTATTAGATTAAAGTTTGAACTCTGGCTGAACCATTTAATGTTACTTTACTCTAAAGAAGATTAAGATGAATCAAACCTAAACTCAGATCATTTTGAATCACCTGCGTCAGCTCTTATTGTGGAAGAAGCTAACCTGTGATCGCAGCTGGATAGGGCTGCACTGATTGCAGGTTTCTGGCCGATCACGGAGCCCAGATCTCTAAAAAAGCCTGACGTGCCGATTCCAATATTGATCAGTACAGATTATTTTACTAACAGACACTGTCAGTTGTTATAGGATCAGAAAACCTGTAAATATTTTAATCTTATTTTACTGGAAGGTATCAATCGGTACGCGTGAAACGATAGACTCCTGAAGTGACTGCTCTCAAATATAAATCAAAGTTTAGAGCATTGAAATTCAGAGACGGATAAGATCTGTGGAAAAGATCGGCTTCACATCCAAGTATCGGCCAGTCACAATATCCATGAGGCTGATGAATCGGTGCATCCTGGTGCTGGACTGTTGGATGATGTTTGATCCACTTCCATAAATGATCAAACATCTTTCCTGTCATATCAGACAAACAAGGGATCAGATCCTGCTGGTTTTGTCCTTTGTTGTTTTGGTACGTTTTTAGAACTGAAGACAAGCTAGGAAAGTTCAGTTTAGGCAGCTGGACGTGTAGTTTTCTAGAAGACGTTTCGCCTCTCGTCCAAGAGACTTCATCAGTTATGGACGACTCTGGCGCCGTTTGTCTGTTTTCCTCTCAGTGGATCAATTTCTGCGTCGTTCTCTGGTTGTAAAAAGTCCAAATGTTGAACGGTTCCAGGAACAGTTCAATGTTTGTCCGTCTACACATGAAAAAACACGTCTGATGTTTTCTCTCCTGTATTGACTGTCTCCTCCTCAGGTCTGAACGTCTGTATGAGCGGCAGCGCCACGTCCTGTGAGGAGTGCCTCCTGATAAACCCCAGCTGCGCCTGGTGCGCCCAAGAGGTGAATGACCTCCATCCTGCAGACACCTGCAGGGTGTAACTCGGTGCTTCTGAGGTTTTAACAAATCGGACGATTATTCAAGATCCAGTTTTTCCGGTTCAATAAGCTTCTGTTGTTCGGAACGATGCTTTGTTTTTACCAATCAGAGTCTGGAGCCGTTCTGTTGTTTACTTAAAACACGAATGGAAAAGCACGATGTAAAAGGATTAACAGTGGGGCTCTGAAGCCAAAAAACAAGAGAAGCCAATTTTGCAGAAGTGAAGGTTGCAGCAGCTTCAGTGGGGATAAAGTCCAAGATGGCGTCCTGAGCTGTAGCAGTTGATGGGAAAACTTCTGGTGAAGGTCTGTCTGTTTGGAGAAAGTTAGTTTCTTTATGCATAACATTAGCTGTCGTCTCGTTACAGAGGCGGTTCAGTCAGATCAGTTCATCCTAAATTATGTTACTAAAATATTTCCTGTGGAGATGTTGGTGGATCCAGCTGAACATGTTAAAGCCTGCATGAAGTCACACAATCATTGAAATGTTCCATAAATCAACGACACATTCAGCTCACTGATAGCAGAGAAGATTGAAATCAAAACCTGCTGAACATGAAATATTTAAACCATCTATAGATTTATTTTTATTTGCTGTCTTTAAAAACTAAAAACCTGAATTATCTGTAATCTGCTCAGAATAATTCACTGCAGATTTGACTCATCGGGATATTTTAGTCTTGGTTTTGTTTTAGCTTAAAGCGTCACAGAGTTTAGTTATTTGAGATTATTTATATCAGACACTGTATGACTGCAATGACCGTGTTCAAGGATTTTTAGGTCAGTCTTCATTTCTTGGTGCTGTTGATGAACTTCAGAGGTTCTGATTCGTCTCTGATTGGGTCATGTGTCTGAGCTCCCCTTAAACACTGAGCTAACTAAGCTAACAGTTGTTAGCGCTGACCCTTAATGATCAGACATGTTTCTGGTTCTCTGGGGAAAGTTTCCTCGTCTTTAGCAGAGTTCAAACCGGTCCGATACCAGAACTAGAACATAGAGGGTTCTCCATCTAGAGGCCAGTGCTGCCATTGGCCTTTAGGGGGCGCTAAACCTGGAAGCTGTGGGTCGTTTGATTACATTCCTTATATTTTTGAAGTGCAGTCGCATCCAACAGACCAGACTGTGGCTTATGTGTCTCTGGGTTTTCCTCTTGGTTCCTCAGATGCTCAGTAAAGGTCCAGGTTTTTCCTTCCTTGGTGCTGATTCCTCATTTAGAAAGCAGGATTTTTAAGTTCTGTTCTCATCCTGCAGGACTTTGGGAAGCGCCGTTCTCTGACGTCACGATGCGATTTTATACAAAACCTGCAGAAAAGGGGCTGCGAGCCACACTTCATCGAACACCCCAGGAGCCTGACGTCCGTCCTGCAGACCCTTCCCCTGAGCATCAAGGGATCGGGGCCCACGCAGTACGACGTGGTCCAGATCAGGCCTCAGAAGATCTCCCTCAGCCTGCGGCCAGGTGAGACTCGTCTGAATCTGAGGGGAACCTCAGAGCGTCCGTGTGTGGCTAACCCGACTGCCCCTGCAGGAGACCCCGCCTGGTTCAACCTGCAGGTGCGGCAGGTGGACGACTACCCGGTGGATCTCTACTACCTGATGGACCTCTCGCTGTCCATGAAGGACGACCTGGACACCATCCGAAACCTCGGCACCAAGCTGGCCGAGGAAATGGGGAAGCTGACTAGCAACTTCCGCCTGGGCTTCGGCTCCTTCGTGGATAAAAACATGTCCCCCTTCTCCTACACCGCGCCCAAGTACCAGGAGAACCCCTGCAACGGGTAGGAAGCCGCCAGATCCACCACGCTGTTTACATCTTAGGCTGAAACTCTGCCTTCTGCTTCTGTTTTGAAAAGTTTCCTGTCGTTTTGTGATGGTTCTGACACAGTTTGATCTGCTGCAGAGGGAAAGAGGATGGGGGGGGGCAGGCAGGGAGTGTTTACCCCGAGGTGAGGCAGCCATTGCGCATCACTAAGCATCTAGGTTATGTCCCCGCTCAGTGATGACCTCAGCTGCTTCCTGTTCCCTGTCTCTGCTGGGCTGATAGGCGGGTCCAGAGCCTGCTGGTGGCTGTGAGGTCATTCAGGAAGCGCCTGGACCTGAAACCCTCCTCCCATGACCCAAACTCAGGGATAAAACCCTTATCATACATTATATTTACCTTCATATTGTTCTGGATCCAGAATTTTGTCCTTAAACATAAAACTTTGGCTCTGAAACGGTTGGTTCTGGTTCTGTGGTTCAATTGATCCTCTTACTGTCTCCCTCTCAGATACAAGCTCTTCCCAAACTGCGTTCCCACCTTCGGCTTTCGTAACATCCTCTCTCTGACCGATAAAGTGGACCGATTCAACGAGGAGGTGCAGAAGCAGATGGTGTCACGGAACCGGGACGCTCCAGAGGGCGGCTTCGACGCCATCCTGCAGGCGGCCGTTTGCAAGGTGGCGTTGTTTTAAAGTCCGTCTGATGTGAAGCACTGATGGAACAGATGGGAAGATTCTGGTGCAGCTGGAGGACGAGTCGCTCACAGGCCCCATCACATCCCACGTTCCACTCCCACTTTAATTGTTTTCTAAAGGAAGAGAACGGCTCGCCTTGTAATTTACTTGAGCTGCTGTCTTTCTAATAGCGGCTGGTTGACTGTGCTGCCTGGTTGTCGTCTGGTTCTAAGCATTTCTCCACATTACAGTAAACTGAGCTCAGTTGCAGACGATCTCTGCTAAAGGTATCAAACAGCAGTAAAATGATCTCAGCATATTTAGCTGCTGGGCTTTGTTTTCCATCTTTATCTCTGATTTTATCTGAAAACTTAGCAAAGTTTATCTTGGAGAGAAAAAGAAGAAGAATTTTCTTCCCAAACCAAACAGCACAAAATGTTCGTTCAGAAAATATTTCAGGACCTTCTGTCCTTAAACAATCTGTTTTCCAAGCAAAGGCTTTCTATAAAAATGAAGTCATTGAATGATTCTGGTGTTTTAAAACAATGTTTTCACTTTTGTATCTCCTATTTTTTTGCTCTTGCCACTACTTTGTCTAAAACAGTTGACTGTGTGTGTTCATTAAGGATTTTAGGTCTTTATCCTATCATCTGTCCTGATGGTCTCTAGTCGTCCTTTCTGAGCCTAAATAGAATTGCAGCATCCGTCTGCTGACAGAAGCACAGACTGTCCTGCAATGCCTCGTAGTAAAGCAGCAACTGGTTGAAGAGCAGCTGATATTATTGAAATGAAATGATTTACAGCGACTCCAAGAACATCAAGGAAAACCAAAATTCCTGTTTCTCACAAACGCAGACGGTGACTCTGCATCACAGCAAGAACCAATCAGTTTACAGTACGGTTTGACTGTAGAGGCCAACTCTGTTCGGATTTGTCGGCCGGTTGCGTCATAGCGTCGCGCCTCGCTCTGTTCGGATTGGAAGACTCCTTCGGATGCAGCCTACAGCAGCCTTCATTTGGCCCGTTTTCAAGGATGGGTCCCGTGTTTCCTACACTCCCTTCGTTTTCCCATGATTCATTGCGAGTTATAGAAAGATGGCTGCTCCATGTTGAGGGGAAAGAAATGGCGACGAACAGTTTTGAATATTATAAATACAGTCTAATATAATAAAAGTGAATAGTTCCGTCTGAAATTAATGGAAATAAATGTTTTAAAAGGTTCTGGAGTCAGATATGTGGTGGTAATGTTTGGTTTATTGAGAGGCTTTATTCTGTGACTGAGTTAAACCGTTATATTTGAGCTCAGATTCTAATATCTGTGCAGAGAACAACAGATCTGATGTCTGTGACCACGGTTCTGCTGCTGAAGCTCCTCAACAGTGAAATGAACAGAACATTAGTAGAAATTCAGCATCCAATCTTTGCCTGGTTGGTGTATTAACTGTCACGGTTGCTAGGCGACAGAACGCACACTGAGTGAGGGGCGTTGAAAGCTGGAGAAGGATGGACCTGTTTGAATTCAGAGCTAAACTCTTTACCTCCTTATTATCACAGAAGGACCCAGTCCAGGTAGAACCGGGTCCTTAAACGCTTTTCCAGACCAGCTTTGCTTTGACTGGTAGCAGCTCTAGAATCAGCTCTGCAGCTTTAGCTCCTGTTTGGTGATCACCAACGTTCAGACTGGATCCCCAGAACTCTCCTACTTTTATAATATTTGTTTTTTGTTTTTTTTTGCATTTCTTCACACAAGATCTTAAACTTTTCTTCTTCGTTCTCATAACTTTCCTGGAAGCTGCTAACTAGCTTAGCTGAATTGCTTCCACACCTCAGAGTGTTATTCTCAGCTGAACTGGTAGTATTATACATGTTGAGTTCACTGCTTGGATGAGGGTAGGATATTGGTGGAGTTTTTCCTCAGCTGCTCTGGTTCCTCCTCTAGACCTCTAGTCTAAAATCTAGAGAAGATGCAGAGTTGAATAGAAAGAACTAGATGGCAAAAGCAGCATCACATCACTGCTTCCCTGCAGATTGAATTCCCACCACAGTGTTTGTGTTGTTGGTCGGGCCGCCCAGCGCTCTGAGAACTTTACAGAATGAACAAAGGAGCGCCCAAAGGGCCCCTCTGCTGATTGCACCGAGGGTCTTTAGTCAGCAGGCTGATCCCCGCTCGTTGTTTCCACGCTATAATGGGCAGGCCGGGCCTTTTGTAGAACTGTGTGGGTCCGTGTGTTTGGAGGCTTCTGGAAAGAAGGAACCTGCAGCTTTTAGTAAAAGGAAACTGGAGATGAACAGCTGCTGCTTAGTTATCTTTCCATCATCTCTTCCTCACTGATTTTACTCCAACAGGAGGAAATCGGCTGGAGGAAGGAGGCCCACCACCTGCTGGTGTTCGCCACCGACGACGTGCCGCACCTCGCTCTGGACGGCCGGCTGGGCGGGCTGGTCCAGCCTCACGACGGCCGCTGTCACCTTGACGACCACAACGAGTACAGTGCCTCCACAAAGATGGTGAGATCAACCCAACAGCTGCTCTTTGCTGGGTTTGAGTGGGCCTGGGTGGGTTCCCCTCCTCCCTGACCGGAACAATGAATATCATGGATCCAACATGGCGGAAAGCAACAGGCTCATGAGTCGTAGTTAGAAAAATAGAGCTGATGGGGCCGTGGGAGTAACTGAGGGGTCAGAGCCAGAGTGGTGGTGCGTTCAAGTTACCCCGAAACTAGAGTGATGTAATCTCTAATGTTCCCAATGGTCCCTGTGTTGATGTGATCATAAACATTATCAAATAATAAATACAGTGACCCTTAGGCTAAGGAGCTGCCGCCATCTTGGATGTGGACATGTGAAGCTAACTGGATGCACTGGATTTTATCTTTGGATATCAGAATAGGTGGTATCAGAACGGCTTAGTTTAACTTTAGCAGCAAAGCTTGCAGAGAAGACGAGCACGTCTTTGAAAGCTTGCAGGCTGGGGATCTGCGTTAAAGGTCAAAGGTTGCCTGCAGTTTTCAGGAGCGTCCAGCTGCCTCGTCTGCCCTCTGACATGTGGATCAAACTCTCCTGGTTCTCCCTCTGCAGGATTATCCGTCTCTCGCTCTGCTTGGAGAGAAACTGGCAGAAAACAACATCTTCCTCATCTTTGCTGTGACCAAACGGCTCTACGTTATTTATAAGGTACCTCCAGCTCCTTTTTGTCCTTTTTTCATCAGTTTAGCGTTTGCTGAAATATTTGCATTTGTTTCATGGTTTCCAGAATATCACAGCTCTGATACCTGGAACCAGAGTGGAGATCCTGGACCAGGACTCCAAGAATATCATTCAGCTGATTATCTCCTCCTACAATGTGAGTGAAGAAAGTCTGACTTCCTGTTTTTGTTTGTGCTGCTCTGCTGAGGGAGAAATCCATCTGATAAGAGAAGCAGCAGAGTCTCCTGCAGCCTCTCAGCCAATGGTTTCTCCTGATCAGAGGAACTGATCCAGTAAACCCAGAGAAACATGACAACAGTCTTCAGGCTTAACATTTTATTATGGAACATTAGGCAGAATCGGTTTAGTTCAGCTGTTTCTAGAAGATGCAGAGAAGTTCTGGTTCGGTATATCAGTATAGGTCCGATTACTCAAACTGGCTGATACCAAACAACCATGTAGTTCCGGTTTGTTTGGTCATCTGATTGTGATGCAGCTTAAAACTTTGAGGGTTAAACTGAAGAAGAGAAGAATCTGCTGTTATCTGGTAAAATGAAAGACCTGCTTCATCTGTGGACAAAGATGGTTTGATGTTGAAGGAATTGAATTTCATTTACAAGTTCAGCTTATTAATAACATGGAACGTTTTAGGATTCTCCTGCTTTAAAGATTTGGAATTGATAGGAACCGGACTCGTTCAAAGGATTTCCATCCCTCATTTATTGGCCATAATGACAATATTAATATCCGATATCGGCCCAGCTTTACATATCAGTGCATTTCTGAATATTATTTTCATTCTTTTCTAATATCCTGCAGCTGGAGGCAGAAACACTGCAGTAGAAAATCAGCAAACCTCAGTGAACTGAAGCAAAGCTGCACGTGAGAAACGGAGACTTTTCTAGAATAAAAACGGCTAAAGATGTCTGCTGTCTGTCTGCTGCCCTGATGAGGGTCTGGATCCACAGGAATGCGTCCTTAGAGCTAGTGTGGAGACATTTATTTTTTTCTCCTATTCAATGCTTAAATCAGTGTTCTTAAAAGCTCTGCGTCGGATCATCTGTCAAAGTAATCGGCAGTTTGATCAGAGAAATAACGAGTTCTTCAGCTGTCGTGAGAAGGTCGGCGTCACGCCATGAAGTGTTGCTGTTTCTGGACTCGGATTTGAATATTTCTGTGTCCATCAGTGTTTTCATTTCATCCTGTCTGGCCTCTAAACTGAAGCCAGACTCTTCATCTTTATGAAACAAGTTTCATGAGGCAGTGGGAAGGAGGAGCGGAGCCTCCCTTCGTGTTTTCCTGAGTGGGTGTGCAAATCTCTCCCTGGCTGCAACAGGCCGTCTTTATTTTGTCTTCAGATGTGTGTCAGAGGCGGACCTCTCCTCTGTGAGCGGGATCTTTGACACAAAGGCATTAACATTCCAGCTGCCATGTTGCATCAACCAGTCGGAGTCACTGGCTGCAGCGGCTTTGCCCAGTTTGCAGCCGTCTCCACTGGGCTGCATCCACAGAGACGCTTCTCCTCGTCTCATGCGTGGGAATGTTACATGTGGCTGTTTGCAACGTGTAGCCTACATCCACGCTGCAGCACTCATAGCTGTGGTCAGATGGAGTGAGAAAAATGTACCGAAGAAGCAAAAGTCATCCCTCATGTCTCATTCTTTCTGCTTTGTTATGCAACCAGAGACACTCAGAGATAAACCATCAGGGTGGAAGAAACGCTGACGACATTTCTCTGCAGACCGTTGAGGAAGTGCTGAAAGTGTTCTGTATCTGTTTGTTGTCCACAGAACCTTCGCTCCGGGGTGGAACTGACCGTGTTGGACCATCCTGAGGACATCAACCTGTCCTTCACTGCCACCTGCCAGGAGCAGAAACCGCTGCCAGGCTTTAGGAAGTGTGCAGACCTGAAGATCGGAGACACTGTGAGTGTCCCCCACACTAAATGTTTTATCGTATGGTTGGCCAGAAAAAACCTTCCCCAGTTTCTGCCTTTGGTTCTGAAAGTTTGATCAGCCTCACATTGAGCCTCCAGCTGCAGCCTGAACCACTCAGACTGTCCGAGAGAAACATCCAGTTAGACGAATGGAGATGTTCTGCATAACTCAGTGTGTTTATAAGCAGGAAACAAACAGCAGTTCTGATGACCAACCAACCAATAAGGTCAAAGTTCAGGCTGACGGTCTAATGAGTTTTTTTTTTTTTTTTTTGAAAATAACTTGATGTTGAGGTAAAATTTCCTTTTCCTGCATGGAGCTGCAGAAACACAGAAATATCCCTTTAAAGTGGAGCTGAACATGAATAATGGACAGAATGCATGAAGAGCCATTGGTTTACGACCCGACGAGCTCCAACCTTCAGAACCGCAGCTTGTTCTGGCCTCTGAATTATTGACAGTTTCTGTGTATTTAAAGAAACCATGTGATTCAGCTGGAACTGCTGCCTGCGTCCACAGGAGGAGGACGTCTTCAAACAGGAAAACATTCTCACATTACCTCCTAAAGATTCTTTCATATACTTTATTCGTTTATTTTAATATTATGTTTCATAACTACAGACACGTCATTCTGCTAACAACTAAAAATGTTTTGAAACAGTTGTTTCCAGTTTAAGATCAAATATATATATAGTGATATAAATAACATGCATCCCAACATTTGATTAACTGTTCAGGTTTATTAACACCTGATTACAAATTTAATGGACCACATGAAACCATAGAGAAAGCATGGATATTAGTTTTATTAGGGGTGCAAAGCTGATAGACGGTCGGGATCCTCTGTTGGAACTTCTCTCGTTTTTTCCTCTCGACAGATTTCCTGTTTTGCATCAGAAACTTTGCTAACATTTGTCATTTTCTCACCAAGACAGAGACTTAAACACAGACCTCTGCTGCAGTCGATTCTTCCCTATTTGTCATGTTTCTTGCCTCCATACTGAGATGCCATGTTCACTAAGATGTAGACACCGTGTGGGAACCTTGGAAACCTCGACTCTCCACCCCTGCCTTCAAAGGTTGCTTTCTCTGTCAGCTGGGGGGGGGCAGAAGTGCTTTTTTTCCAGCTGCCTTCAAGCGTTTGGGATGAGTCTATAGGGGTCAGAGGTCATCTTTTCATGGAGCCTTTCTTACATATCCGTACATATAGGGGTGTCAAAGTGTTTAAAATGCTGTTCGTGCAAAATCAGTCCCTCATTTTAATAGCAATCTGAGCCCCTCCCCCATCAGTCAGATTCATCTCCAAACTGTCAGCTTTGACTGAACGCCATGTGCTAGCCAGACACGGTTAGCTCATGCTAACTATGCAACTTGACTGTAAATCCAACAGTAATAGAGGCTAACGACGTTTAAATGGTTCATACATGCAGCACGTGGATAAATGCACTTTCTCTACACAGACACTTTGATTTCTTTGGATCCTTTGCTGCAGTTTGTTAGGAGGAGAATGGATTATATTAACGAATGTAAAACTAGCAGAAGCTGCCAATGAAACTAAACACAGTGAGGAGTTAGTCTTTCCCCTTACTTAGTTTGTTAGATGTGGATCAGCAGTGATTAGCTTGATGGTTCAACAGAAAATAAACTAAAATAAATGCTCTCAGATCTCGTCGCTCCTCTGGTCAGTTTATCTTTATTTTTCCATCAGCCTTAAAACTCACACCTGTTTCTGAAGCTACATCCTCTATCAGCTCCATCTGCCTGTTGGGACATGCTAGCTTTAGCCTCCCTTTGTAGTTTGGATTTCAGTTGTTTTAAACATGTCAAAGCACTTTCTACATCCTTGAAAGCATAAAACCTGCCACTCCTACTGAGCCTGAATAACTCAGTCCATTCTTATCCTGCTGGTATTTATCAGCTCAGGTTCAATCTTGCTGTTATTGAGAAGCAGTTCTCTGGTCTAAATTAGGGTCCCTGAAGCTGAAAGACCAGGAGAAACTTCTAAATGTGAGGTGGGAGTTTAAACGTCTGCGAGAAAAGCTAAAACTTCAATCTGTAGTTTTCCTCCTGATGTGTGGTCCGGGGGGGTGGGGGGGAATTCAAGGAATTAGTTCCCTGCTTTTTTTTAACTATCTGATTGTTACCAGATGATGCAGAAAATAGTTTGATTTTAGCAGCTCTAGTTGGGTCTTTTGATATGAAGACATTATAGATCAGCAGCCTTTATTTCCTGTCCTTTTATGAGGGTCATTTAAACAAATGGTTACCATAACATAAGGGTTTAGATTTTAAAAAAAAAGTGGATTTTGCTCATTAAAGGATCTTTAATTGAATATTTAGACTCTAAAACAAACCATTTACCAAAAGAACAACCAACTCAGAGAAGTAATGAAGCCAAAATGTACAAAAACATATTCCAGTTACATTTAGGAGAAAAAACAAAGTCTGTCTTAAAGTTTGTTCCAACTAAAACTCCTTTTTATTTAGTTGTAGCTTCAACTGGTATGAATAAATATAATATTAAGCGCCCTTAGCTGTTCTATTGATTAATTCACAGATTATTTGATACATATGTCACATAGTTCTGTAAAATGACCAATTATGGGAGGAGATTAATGAAGAAATAAAATATAACATAGATAATTAACATAGATAAACATAGATAACTTTCCTTCTTGACAGTAATCAGTATGTTTAATATGGAGCCAATTTGTTCCATAATTATTAAATTCAAAGATCACATTTTAAAAATGCAAATAAAAAAATGGATTCCAGAAATAAGTCTAAAAAAAACATCTTAATTAAAAAAAGTTTTGACAATAACTTATCTTAAATCTTTTTTTTTTGTATGAGGAGTGAAGATGGTTGCTGGTCATTAATTAGCATCAACATTGTTTTTGGTTTAAAGCGTCTGGATTAGACTGGAAGTGAAGAGAATGCGATTCATGAAACTCAATGTAAGCAAAACTATAAAATCTGTAAAAGGAAAAAACAGTTTTTTTTAAAATAAAATATAAATAGAATGTTTATCCATAATGAGCGCGTCCCCAGTTTGGTAAATTGGAGACCAGTCTCAGGTGTGATACTGGTTGATGTGGAACCTTTGGAGCTCACTTTATATTCTGATCAGCCTTCACCATGGGGGAACCTTTCTCTCAGCGCCCCCCCCACACACACACACACACACTTTATTTTCTAGCTGTGGATGGGAAAAGATGGTGGGGGGGCTGAGGGGTTCAGTTTGGATGAACTGAAAGGAGCTCTGGGGTGATGGGTCTCCATCAGCCTTTTATCCCTCTGGGTGCCAATGTTCTCCATCTTTTCTTACTGCCCCCCCCACCCCCGTGTGTCAGTCAATTCAGGGGGGGGGTTCCATCTCAATGGCTTCAGACTAAAGCAGGACGAGGAACGTTAGCCGGACGGAGAGCAGTGAGGCTGCCTCGGCTCTCTAAACCCGTAGGATGGGGGGGGGCATGTAGAGACGTGTTGAGTTTAAACAAATGGCCTTCATTGGGTTTAGTTCACTTGTTGTTTGATCCAAGCTAATTGGGTTTGAGGGAGTCATAAGATTCCATCATCTGAGGACATTATGTCATGCAACCCCCCCCCCCTATTTTTAGGCCACGAGTTTCTTTAAACAATCATTTCCTGTTGAACCCCACATTGTATTTATAAAGATACAAATAAGACCCCCACCCCCCCACCCCCCCCACACACACACACACACAGTTTTTTTTTTTTTTTTTTTTTCCCCACTGTGCCCGGTCCTCCACATCGTCCCGGTTCTCCTATGGAGCCACGTGTTTATGTGGACCTTTCTCCTGACTCCCATTTACAGTAAATTGAATTGTGTGCCTCGTTAGCTCATTAAGCTTCCCGCGTTTTGGGCTGCGGGGGGGTTTCTAGGTGGCATGTGACCGAGCCTCTTCCTGTGTTCAGATTGTTGCTCATCCCGGACTCTCCCTCCGGAAGCCGCTCTATAATCCCCCCAGGCACGCCGGTCATTTGGACCAGAAGCAATGATCAGCCTTCAGTTCCAGTTGCTACATGTTTTCTGGGTCTGGTGCTAAAACAGCAGGCGGCTTTATCTGGACCAGAGGAAGTGTTTTGAAAGGCCAAAACTAAAGCGACTTTATTAAGGCTGTTTTCTGTAGAGCAGGAACCAGAATCACCAACCAGTATAAACTGAGGCTGCAGCAAACACTTAGTCTGTCGACTGGTTTTGATTCATTAATGAAACTGATGCTTAAATGAAATTGATTTACCTCAAAAAAGCAGCTGAAACTTTGCTACTTTAGTTCTGGACTAAACATAGATTGTTCACTTTAAATAGACAATATTTCTTGTGCAGTTTCTTACCTAGTTACTGCTTGTCTCACCTGCAGGAATTCAAGCAAAATCCAATAATTTGAATAAAAACTGATTTACTGATATTTCATTTATCATTTCTGTAGTTTGTCTGTAGAAATCTGTCTCTATGATGACATTTATAATTTACTTCCTGTTTAGACTCTAAATGCATTAAGTTAGTCCTTTTCTAGGATGTTTTTGCTACATTAACTCATTTTCTCACCACAATGACATTAAAAACAAATAATGTAAAACTGGAGGAAGGCCATGGAAACAACATGTGACGCTGATCTGTGGTTGTTTGGTTTTTGGGATAACAGAAGGTTTCCAGAGATGGTTTAGCAGGAACCTGATGCCATCTGTCTTCCTAACGTTTCTGTTCCTCAGCCTCTTTCTCTTCCTTATTCCGTCCCCTTCTAATGTGCAGCTCAGTCGGGTTTGTGTAAACCAGGATACCAACACCCTCTGATTAGAGACGGACTCTGCTGCCGTTATCTCAGGACTCTGGTTTGAAGCTCAGAGACCTGAGGAGCTTTTCTTTGTTGATCTCTGTGATTGAGCCAAGAACACCAGAGTCCTGCTGGGCTTAACTCTTCTTTGGAAGACTTCCTTCCTCTGTGTTGGGTGTTGGTTTGAGGCCCGCAGGCCGGGGTCACATCTAGTTCACATCCACTGGCTGCATCTTCCCTCTGCACAGGATCCCGTTTTCACTCCAGTGACCATCTGTCCTCTCTGTAGGTGTCCTTCAACGTGAGCGTAGAAGCGAGGAGCTGCCCGCCGCGCGGCACCAACCAGACCTTCATCATAAAGCCGGTGAACATCAAGGACCGCCTAGAGGTGGCTGTGGATTATCAGTGCGACTGTGGCTGCAGCAGAAAGGCACAGATCAACAGCAGCATCTGCAGCTCCATCGGTAGGAGGGGTTAGCAGGATCTGTTCTACGTTCACAGGTTCAGGGAAGAACATGAACTCCTCACCGTTTAAAAAGGAAATGACTCGTGTCATGAACAGAGGATTGTTGTTGCTTCTCTTTTCTATAATCAGGAGGGTGGGTGTGAATAACCACTGGAAACCAAACAGCTGCAGAGTCTCAAACCTGCATCAGGAAACCGAAGCCCAGAGGGGTCAGAAATGAGAATGAATCACTAAACTGGATAAAACACTGAAATTCACAAACCTGATCTAGATAACGGAGACTTAGAGGAGATCTGATGAGGATGAAGGTAAAGCAGGCTGTTTTAAAGGTCCCTCTGTCTATTAAGACATTGTTAATGTGAGTTTAAAGTAAAAAAACTTTAGAATTACATTTTGTTGAAGAACAAATTAAGAACAAATGCTGTTTAGATAAACGCTGTGGAATCTGTGCTTCACCTTCATCGGTTTACATGCAGTGGATGATGAAGCAGGGGATCAGATGATTTGTTCTGTGTCTAGCTGTGGGGTTAACCCCACCAGGTGTGGGTTAACCCCACAGCCGGACACAGGCTGTATCTCCAGCCGTTTGAGACACAGAAGCTCCTCTTCTGGCCTGATGGACTCGGATCAGCAGTGAACCTTCAGCTCTCATGACCTTGTTTCCAGTTCAGAAGTTTTCCTTCACTGCTCCTTTGAAGGGTCCTAACTGCTGCAGACTGAAGACATTTCACAGGAGCTTTTATTGTGGAGACCTGATATCCTATTATTCCAGCTGGTTGCTCAGCAAAGCAGCTCAAATTGTTTCTGTTTTTTTTTTTAAATCTTCACACAACCGTTTCAAACATCCTCCTAATGTTCAGTCCAGGGGTCTGCAGCCTTTATATCCAAAGAGCCATTTGACTCTGAGTCCAAATAATGATGTTTTATTAGTGCCACAAAATATAATGTATATTTTTGTTGCAGTCTTAAGAAAAACAACAAATTATTTGTATTTTTATGTTTTAAAGAAGGAAAAACATAAACTATCCGTAGAGATGAAGCATGAATTTTTCTTCAATAGGATATTATTTCATGTAAAAAGAATTATAATAATAATAAAAAAAACACATAATTTCCAAGTTAATTAAAAGAAAAAAAGCTCTAAAACATAATTCTGGTTCTTTAAATGTCTTTCTGTTTTGAAAAGTCAATTGAAATATTCTTAATAAAAACCACTACAGCTTGTTATCTGTTATTATTGGACATTACTTAGTTCTTTATATCATTTTAGCCACGTTTGGATCTGGAGCTGCAGGTTGCAGACGCCTGGTCTTGTCAAAGTCCTGACCTAAATACAACCAAACAGCTTAGAACAGCTTCAGATTCTTATTTGCTGTAACTTTGGAAATCCATGTTTTATTTTCTCTTCCCTGTAAAATCAGACATTAATTGGTGTTTTCCAGCTTTTCTGTAGTGGTCCTAGCGTGGAGAAGTTCATGAGAAGCTTTCATTGGACGTTTCCTCCTCCCAGCTGGTGTTTAATATCTTGGGAAACACCCAAAGCTGCTTCAGTTAACGGCTGCTTTCCGACATAATTAGGGACACAATCTCTCTCATGCTTGTTCTTTGGGCCTAATAATAGTAAATGAGGTGCAGAATTACGCTTAGGCTACTTTTAAACGTATGTTTTCGAGCTGCCTGCTCTTAAATCCTTTCTAGTTTTAAGAAAAGTGCAGTAGAGCAGCAGGAAAGAAGAAAAATTATGAAATTCTGCTGTGAAGCAGAAACCTTGATGACAGGAGCTTCTTAGCAGAATAAAGAGAAGCTGACTGACAGTAACGGTCTGAACCCTTCGCCTCTCAGGAACCTACAACTGTGGCACCTGTCGCTGTGAGCCGGGGTACCTGGGGGCCCACTGCGAATGCCAGGAGGGCGAGGCCAGCAGCACGTACCCCGGCGCCTGCCGGGAAGCCGAGGGCAAGCAGGTGTGCAGCGGGCGAGGAGAGTGCAGCTGCAACCAGTGCCTCTGCTACGAGTCCGAGTTCGGGAAGATCTACGGAAGCTTCTGCGAGTGTGACGACTTCTCCTGTGCCAGACATAAAGGCATCCTCTGCTCAGGTAGGAGGCGCTGCTTCAGGGACGTCTGATTTACTGACTGTGCTGCAGACTGTGGCTCCTCTGCTTCCTGGTTAAACTTCGAACTCTCCTTCGTTTATTTGAACTTCCTGTCCTGTATGAGCTCCCAGTGTGTGTGTTAGAGGTTTCCACGGTAACGCAGCAGCTTCTCCATCCAAACGGGAGCAGTAATGTTCGGGACTGCTGCTCACAGAACCTGCATGGATTCAGAACCGGTCCGGAACACAACGTTGAACCCTGCTGCGACCTCTCTCCCTGACCCTCGGCCCTCATGGGTCAGTTTGTTCTCAAACAGAACGGCAGAGAACACTCTGTTGTGTAGAAAGTGTGTGCTGATGCCAGCTGGAGGAGCCCGGCCTCTACCTGGCTGTCTGTCTGCAGAGCTCGGTGTGGGTTTGTGTGGGAAGAACCGTTCGGCTTGGAGGGATCTGCGTGGGACTGGCGGAGCCTTTAGCGTTCCCAGTGCATCAGGTCCAAGAGCGAGGCCAGAGACCTCCTGGCTCGTCCTCCTGCCAACAGTTGCTTGTGTGAGACCACAGAGGGGCCTTTGTGGCAGCAGGACCGGCTCTGGCTCCATCCCAAGGCACAGAGCTCGCCTGTGTTTGTTCAACCCAGCAGAGGAGCTGGCAGTCGGAGCAGAACCGAAGCGAAGCTCTTGGATCTGCTGAAGAGAATAACAATATATTACAGATGCATCCATCAGATTATTTCCACTGATATCTGCTTTAGCATCATTTGGTATTTAATCACAGGTGCGACCTTCTTCATCGTTAAAACTTTGTCTTTTCCAGTTTTACTCTCGTTGAATGAGGCAGCTGTTCTTGGCCCTTTGCCCAGCCCGACTCACTCAGAGCCCGGCGCCGAGCTCCGTTGTTCAAAATCCATCAATCAAGTAAAAACAAATGAAGGCATCAAACTGGATTATTTAAATCCCGTCTAATTTCCACGCAGGCTGAGATAGAATGCTTCCTGTTTCCAACTCTCCAAACTTTAGTTCAGTTATTTTTATCTTCATTATTTCATAATAATAGTTCTGTGGGAAAGTGGTGTATTTCAATGTGTGTCAAAATATTTCCTTTTGTTTTGTAAAGTTGAAAAGAACTCAAAGATCAAAGGAAATCTCCATACATAGCATGATGCTAACTGTCCTGTCATCAAACAAAGTGTTGCTAAGGGCGACCGGCCGGGCTACTGCTAACTCCTCTGGTTGGATGTAGTCAGAGGCACGACTTAAGTGAGTCATTTTCTTGTTAAATATTTCCCTTTATTGATGAAATGTTGGCTAAACATGGTCAGTAGCTAAGCTAGCTAACTACTGACATCAAGTTAACGGGGTAAACATCATAACACGAACCCCTTTTGGAAAAAAAATGCTATAAAACCGACTTTCTTTCTCTTTGTTTTCTCTTTTCCTTCTCTCTCTTTAAAAACAAGACATATTTTTTAATTTTCTTGATGCATCAACTTCCTGACAACCATCAGGTGTGCTGAGGCCGGAACAAACTGTTCGCTTTTCTCTGTCTGTTCCGGCCTTCCTTTGTTTTTCTAAAGCTTTGACGGACCTGCTCTTATTATCAGCCGTGTGAGAACAGAGGGAACATCTCATTGTTTGTGTGAGGAAGCAACCTGTGAAAGGACGACCAGCTCTGTAGCAGCTAAAGGAGGCTTCATTTTGGGAATTTGTGATCTTTTTTTCTTTTGTTTGCTGGTTTCAGATCGATTCAAGCTCTATCTGAAGGGTTATTCTAGAAAGGAATGGAAAAAAAAAATGTTCACCAAAACTGACGCTTTATTTGAAAATGAACATTTCTATCTAAACTTCCTGCGTAGGTGAGTGCGCTCAGTCTTCCAGCGCACGTTGATGAGAACGTCCTGTTGGGTCTCTGATAAAGATGTGTAAGGTGGTCATAATGTGACGCTCCATCATTAACGATGGCCCGGCTGCTGTCAGCGATTAGAGTTGATTATAGAGCCTCGTTCCTGCAGAGGCGTTTTCTGCTGCGGTTTGACTCCAGCAGACGAGTTAGTCATTGTTTTCGTTTAGTAACCAGTAGGAGAAATGGGGGGGGGGGTCTGTTTGGACAGAACGTGTTTTTAAGATTTAGAAAAAGGTCTGAAATAATTTGAAAAGCAGAAATATCAAATACTGTGTATCTGATACTAATGACAGAAAAAGCCATTTTAATGCAACAGCTTCCAATTATAAAACTAACCTGAATAGTTTCACTTTTTAATGTCGAGGGTTTGAGGACAGATCACATCCTGTCATTACTTAGAAATGAAGCTAAAATCAGTGGTGCTTAAAAACTAGAAACCCCGGGACGCACCCGTCAGCAGCAGAAACTCTCAGTACTCTGGTTTTATGCCGCTGAGGTGGAGGAATTGCTGCTTTTATTCCCAGTTCAGGCGTTTCTCTGCTGCTTTGATCCGGTTTCAGCTGCTGAAATGATTTGACTCTGCAATAGTTCAGTTCACAGAAGACTTCATGTTGACCTGAGGAGGACTTCTCAGGTCTAGTGTCCTCATTTCCACATCATTAGCCCTCCACCTCTGTGCTGATATGCTGTGGTTGCTGTTGGATGGACCGTTCATGTTTGATCCAGAAATCTTTGCTAGCTGCTCTTATGAACTTTAACATTTACATGCTGAGGCTGTACAGCTGATTGCTCAGTGTGGGACATTGACTCTAGGAAAGGTTCTGGTTTTCATTTACAGTAAAAAGTTCATCTTTATCATCAGAGGAGTGAGATCTTGACTTTAATACTTTGTTTGAGAAGAAACAAACGGATTCTCCCAAAATCTTCCATGAAAACGTTTCTCTTGCCGGATTAAAACTGTTTGGATCATGAAGACGATGAGCCGTGATCTGAAGTATATTCAGCTTCTGGCTGCTGAGGGAAAGATGTTCTTTAAAGAGATGATGTCACGACGCACGATGACCTCATATCCTCTGCACCCATATCTGTCTGAGAGACACATAGGCAACAGTAATCAGCCGTGTTTGCTTCTTCAGTCTGTTTATAAATTTAAAACAGGACGAGGTTTCACCTACTGGAGCCGCCAAGTACTATATAGTTTAATAAGTTTTATAAGTTTAATATTTTTCTTTCAGGTTTTCATTACCCAAGTTTTATTTTTCAAATAGCTTTTTTCCAGTTTGTTGTTATAATGTATTTTTTGTATTTAATTTTAATTTTTTTCTGATATAATTTCAGAAAAGTAGATTTTCTGTTTTTCATTTTACATAATTTATTTATTTTTTTTTTCTGATGGAATTTTACAAATTTGTTCCTTTTTAAAATAGTATTTCCTAGATGACTTCAGGGGCGGGCTTTCCTCTGAAATGAGGAGTGAAGACGCGTTTCTATTGGTCAGCTGGACGTCAGCAACATCATTCTACAGGTCAAGTGTTTGGTTTGGGCTTGAAGTGAAGAGAATGCGATCTGTTAAACATCATATGAAAAGAATGCAACTTGAACCTGAAACTTGAACATATAAAACAAAAAATTAGAATAAATTAGAAAAAAACCCAACAGAAAACTGGTAAATTCAAAACCTTTTTTTTAATTAAAACCTTTTTTAAACTTTTATTTCTGAACAAATTCAATTTTCAAATGTTCTTTGCAACAATAAAACAAAATTCACTCCATTTATGCTTCTGTGTGAAAACCAGACTTCTTTTAAAGCCAATAATTAATTAGCAGTTCTGATTAGCGTCCATGTCTTCACAGGTGTGTTAACCTTTTCCTTCTGTCCCGCTGACCCGCATCTCCTGCACAGCCTCTTCCCTATAATGATCTAAGAGCGCCGCAGCCTCCTGTTTCCAGAAATAACTCCAGATCCACGGAAACCCTCCTTTTACCTCATAAATAAAGCTGCTGTCCTGGAGCTGCGTGCTCTCAGTCCCATGTGTGTATCCTCACAGGGTAACTGGGAACATGTGTGTTTATTCACGTTCGTGCCGAGCGTAGCTCAGAGTTCAGCTCTCCTGACTGGGATCGTTTTGCTGGTTAAAGGCAGGAATTCAGCCTTTTTTTTTTTACTTTGTGTTTAAGGCGGCGCAGTCAGACGGGAAGAGCCTGTTCTGGCCAACGCATCATAATTAAGACAACATGTTGACCTGAGTCAGCTGTGCTCTGCATCAGCCGGCTCTTTATTTTCCACTGCTGACAAGAGGATCCTCACTGTTGGGGCTGTTTAGTCACTTTAAGATGAGAGGTAAACATCAGATCCCACTAAGTATGGGGCTGCCTGCAGTAAACAGCAGTCGGCACACAAAGAGTCACATGGAGAAGCAGCCATTGGGGTTTGGGTCCATTTAGTAAAACTCTAAACTATCTAGAACTGCAGGTACATCGATTGATCGGCCTTGATTTGCTGAACTTTAGGAGATGGATGATCAATCGATGGATCTTATCTATCTGTGCAAAGTTCTGGAGGTGTTAAAGCTCTAAGCTGTTTGATCATATTTAAGAGCTCTACCTCATGGGCAGTTTTTGTTTCACAGATGTTTTTTCAGTGATTATCCAATAAAAATGGGTTAAAATATTAAAGGTGTTTGATATTTTATAACAACCAACAGTGACGGTTGATAAATATGCTCTCAGTCAAAATGGGAATCAGCCTTTTATAGATCGGTTGGTTTGATTGGCCAGAAAGCTGCAATACCAGCAAGTATTTAAAGCTCTGAATCATAACGTACGTTTGATTGGTTCCTGGATAAAATATGTCATGTTTTAATAGAATCTTAATAATTTCATTAAATAATATTTTCTGAGAACCATCCACCATAAACATGTCTGTGATGCATATTGTGTTTTATTCTCCTAACGTTCCTGTACAGTTTGCAGCTTGTTTTACTCCCTGATGAGAAGAAGTTCACAACATTACAGGATTTTCAAATGTTTCTGCTCACAGTAATGACATTTATGCTAATGTTAATGTTTTAAAAGGATTTCTGTGTCTCATTTATTGTGGCTTTGAAGCAGCCTCGAGCAGAACTGATGAATAATAATTCATCATAATAGTAGCCGAGTCAGTCAGTGTTACACTGATCCACTGTTGGTAGAAATACGACAAAAGGGTTCCAGTTCACATTCACCAACAAATTAATTAGCATGGCTAACCGTGTTAGCAGCGTTAGCATCACTTGCAGTCGAAGGTTTAAATCCGTCCTCCTTCATCCTGTCTCTCGAGCATCGGGCAAATTTAAGAGCCACAAAACCGCTTCCCTTCCTGCCTGCAGTTCACACCTCAGACCCTAAATAAATCTCTTCCTCCGTCAGTAGCTGCCTCCACACTGAAGAGCGTAGCTGCTGGATCTGACCGAGCATGACGTCGCAGATCAGATCAGCAGAAGACGAACCATCTCCTCCTAAGGTTTCTTCAGACTGACGAAGGCGGTTCTAGTGGGGAAAGCTACGTTTTCAGACATTACAGAGAAGCGAGGGCGACGCTACACCTGTGAAGGACAGGTGGACAGATATGAAGAGATTTTAGTTCAGAGCTTTTTGCGTATCATTAACCAGTCGCTCTGTAGAACCCAGGTCGGCCGTGTTGAGCTGACCCCACATCCTGAAGTGTTTGCGTTCGGTGTGAACACACCATTAATGGACCTTATTCTGTGAGTTTATCTTCGGGTTGCTGAGGTCCAGACTTAAATGTGCTCTTGAAGTTAAAGGGTCCCTGGGGCCTAATGGAGCTCATCACACTGGAACATGTTACCGTGGTTACCTGCAGGGTAACACTGCTTCCTGGATGTTTGATCCACACACTGCTGCTGTTGTTCAAACATCATTTTTACATGGAATTAAGAAGCAAAAGCTTTTGAATGTTGGATCAGCTGGATTGGTTAGTTTTGTCGATCTTAGAGTTTTACTGTCAGATTTTACCCTTAGAAAGAACACGATTAAGTTGACATTTTAAATTAGCCTTTTGTTTTTTAATATCACAATGATAATCGCTGCATTGGAAAAACAAAAGATGACCCTTCATGCTGAGATTCTTAAAAGGCTGCAAACTCTGCAAATCCTGCATGTTTGATAACAGAGGTGGAAGCTCAGCAGGAGACCTGCAGTCTGGAGCGGCTGGCTTCCAGTGCAAAGGTCCAAAATCAGGAAGAGCCTCAGGATCAGGGCTACATATGAGCAGCAGCACAAACCTCATCAGACGACTTTCTACCGTTTGTTTTTTTTTTTAATTCTTTCTGAACTGAGTGCAACACTGGAGCCAAACGGTCCACAGAACCATCTGTCTCAACCTATTGACGTGTTTTGTGTCTGAAACCAAATGGATCCAGCTCCATCCGGACCGGATTCAGCTGGTTGAGCGAGCTCCCAAACGAGCTAAAACCAGAAGCTGATTCCTTGCATCTCTGATCACTTTGTGACTCGTGGGTTAAACAATGAGACTCAAGCGGCCTGAATGAGAAGATCCATGTTTGATGTGTGAGACGGTTTTAAAGCAGCGCCTTATGAGAGCTTTAAATGATCTCAATGTTCAGGACGAACGGAAACAAGCAGAACTGTGTGGAGGTCATGGGAAGCATGGAAGACTTGGCAGGACTGAGGTTGAGTCACGAAGTGAGAAGAAGAAAACAAGTTGATGCTGGTCTGAGCGAAGCCCAACATTCTCCAGACCCAGGGTGGCTTTTCCCTTCCACCTTGAACCACTAAATGCAGTTACTAAGCAGCAGCACTGATGCCAACATCAACAGGACTGAGATTAGAGGAACCGAGACGCATCAGGAGATTCGTATCTTAGAACCGGAGGTCAGGGTTTGTTTAGTCCAAAAGCCAGATTAGTTTCTACTTTGTACTTTCTAACTATAAATGAGGCCATAAATAACATTCTTCACGCTCTGCACAGATTGTTGCATATCTGAATGTTTGGTACGACCTTCAGCGAGTCCAAAACTCTCCAGATGGTTTTGAAGGATCAGAGCTGCTCAGGTTTATATCTCTGGTTCATAGATCTGCTGCAAAAACCTGCAGAGATCCAGTGTAGAGTCTTGGCTGAAGGACAGAGTTTCTCCTAGTTTTTGTGCACACAGGAGTTAGAAACCAATCATGAAGTAGTGAGTCAAACTGCAGGACTTCCCACCTGTTTGGTGGAGATTTAATGTTGTGGACAAAGATACGGTGAAAACATAACATGCAAAATAAAAGATTATCTATGGTTTCAAAAAAATTTTTTATACAATTCCAAATGTAGAAATGCATACAGGAACCTTTACAGGTTTTTAACCAAGTTTTGTTTCCTGTTGGCAGCAATTTAAACAGCCTCCTCTGCTCCACACCTCAATATGTACTGGTGACATTTTTTGGGCCAATCTTGCTTTTTTCCTCCCTGCATTTACATGATAAAAACAACAGGAGCAACAAATGTTACATCAGTCTAAACTTAAACAAAAAACAAACATCTAATCGAACTAATTATTAACAAGGAATAGCAAATAGAAGGAGCAGCAAAGCATGTGCTTTATGTGACCTCAGGGCATGGCTGCTGGATAATGTGCTTCACAGACCACACCTCTAATGACACCACTAGGGGCTGTAAGAAGAACACGCTAATATTGGCTGATTTAACAGCCGTCATCTGAGGAGTCCGTGTCTGATGTTCATCATCAGATTCCTACACCTGAGCTGCTCTGCAGCTGCTCCAGAGTCACCACAGGTCTCTGGCTGTTTCTCTGATGGCGAAACATCTACCAAACCTTTCAGATTATTGTTTACAAGACAAAAGAAGACCCCAAACAAACCCAGATGAATTCCCTTCACGTTCCTGGTCTATCACATAAAACTCCAACCAATACAGCGAGGTCTGTATACTGAGGACAGATTCAAGGCAGACGAATCCCTCTGGAAGTCCAATAAGTTCCCCCGAACTGTTAGATTCTCTGTTGAAACTCTTGGATTGTGAGGACAGATCCAGCTCCTTTGTTTCGCTGTATTTGGTGAGTAATGTCGGGCATGCCGGGATTCAGACGCTGAGCCAAAAGCTGGAGGTAAACACTGTTTTTGTGGCTGATGATTGTTGCGCTTGGTGTCTATTCCTATCAAACTCAGGTCCTCACCAGTCGGTTAAAGGCTCCTTCTGTCTGATCATGAACTGTGTTTGGCTCTGCTGGGGGGGGGCTTGTTGTGGCCTGCTGATTTACCAACCAACATATTTAAAGCCGTTCCTTCTCCCACCGAGGCCCGTAAACTCACCAGGACGGAGACGTAGTGTTTCATCTCACTCTGTAACAGAACATCAACTCGTTCTTAAAGCAATAATTAACAGTTTAATTGGACGATTTGTTTGTGTTTTCTTATCACTGTGATAAAGTTTGTTCTGGTCACTTCAGGACAGATGGGTGGTCAGTCTGCTGAGGTTCATTCAAAGCTTCGTGGGGAAGGGAGCCGCCTTTGGATGGATCCTGCTTTAGCTGCTTTTATCAGGCTGTTCATTGATGGCTGCTGAGGCTGCGGAAACTTTCTAAGTTTATTCATATGAAAACAAGTTATTTTAGGGTTTCACTGAACGTGGAACCAGCTGACCTTCGCTGATGCTCCTCTGTGTGAACCTATTAGTCCCTGACGGCTGCTGGGGAAACTCTGGGCCATTTCCTCACTGCGTTGCTTCAGGTCGCTGAAGTTTCCAGCCACAGCTTTTTGATTAGTTGAGGTCTGGACACTGCAGAGGCTTTGCAACCTCATGGTTGTTTATTCTGCTCCTATGACATAGCTCCCATTAGTCATACTTTCCATCATTCTCTTCTGCTTTCAACATAAATCTGCTTTGGTTCCTTGGTCATTGCTCCAACCCTCCAGGGTCTGTTAGTAGGTTCGGGTTACTGTTTCTCTGGTATTTTGCAGTTTTTGACGATTCTTTACCTTTTCAACCATTCTGTCATTTTCTGCTGTATTAGATGCTTGCTCACTATCCTAAGCTGTCTTTCTAACTGCTCCAATATTAAACTGTTTTCATAGACCCTTCAGTTGCTGACATATACAATAATCGGCTCTATGTTGTTGAAATAATTGCCTTGTTTCTCCCAGAAGTTATTCAAACTATAAAGCTTGACACCAATTCTGCATCTTGAAAACGTTTCTGGTAAATAAATGATGTTAGGACAGATTTCTTTCCTTGGATTTCACCTCATACGATGTTATTGACGACCACAAGAACTGTCAGTCATCACCCGGACTGTTTGTGGGTTTCCCACAGGATGTTTTCTGTTCCCTAAGCAACGGTTTCACTTCTCCAAGCTGCTGTATTCCCTTTTTTCTGCACTGAGCTGTAAGTTTCAATAGTTTGCTGTGGTTTGGATTTTACAAAAAACTGTGACACCTTATTTATCCTGCTCTTTTTTTTTTGTACCCCAGCACTTTATTTAAAGTTCACTTGTGACTTTATATTTGTTTGTTTGTTGCTCAAAGGCTGTGATCTAAACCTCTGCCTCCTTTTCCTCTCCACTGTTGCTGCGTGCATGATCTGCCGGTAGGATTGCTGTTGACTTGATGCAGTCAGTTGGTTTTCCTTGGATAGAAACTGTGAACTAATCTAACTGGATGATCCGGTTGAATTGTGTCTGTAAAGTGCCTTGAAATTAGGGGCGTCCCAATTCACCTTTTTCATTTCAGACACAAAACCAATACTGCAGCTTTGAGTATCGACTGAAATCCAATATGAAATCAGCATTAATCATACATACTTTCATTGCTTATTTTGTTGTGAGGGATGTTTGTGATCAGTGACTTTACTCATTGAACAACAGGTTTGAGAAAAACTGAGCCATGTGCTGCTAACCACTGCTTAACCTTTAACAGCCAGCAGATATATCGGCTGATAACGAACCGATATCAGATCAGATCAGGGCATACTTACCTGATATGACGTGTTGGAAATTGGCGCAATAAAAATACACTGAATTGAATTGATTTGAATTGAATGGGGGGGGCGAACAGGTCGTAAAAATGTGCGTTCCCTAAAGCTAGCTCTGATCCATGCAGTGTACACATGTTTTGGAGGACGAGTGAAAATAGCAACACAGATTCAGTTTAATTCAAAACTACTTTATTTATCCCAAAGGGAAATTAAATGTTGTAACTCATGTTTTTGGTTTTCTGTTAACCAGTAGTTGCAGGTGTTGGTAGCTGTAGGCAGGAAGGATCTTCTGTAGAGGTCTGTCTTGCACCGGATCTAGAGAAGCCTCTGACTGAAGTCTGTCTCTTCCCTGCAGCTTTCATTGGTAACCATCACATAAAACTGGCCAGCCGGCTCATTTAAATATTGATATTCATGCAGCCCTTTGCTTGGATCATATGTGGCTGAATGTGGGTGTGGAGAGGGCCCAACATGAGGGGCCAGCATGAGGTGGAGCTTTGTGTGCACAGCTGTGATTTATCAAAGAAATTATTAGTTTTATTTGCGATGCATGGTTTGATAAATCCGACGTATCATTTGCAGCATGCAACATTTAATGAATGAGACCTCTGGGTTACTGATGGTGTTTCAACGTTTCCTGAACAGACAGAGAAAAAGTTTAGGCTGATCAGGATGAAAAGCAGTCAAGTCTTGTTTGAAAATACTCTGGCTTCCTTTGTAAGCAGCTTGATGCTTAGGATGGTAAAACGTTGAAACTTTCCTACCACAGAGCTGTTCTTTGTAAGTGAGAATTGTCAGCGCGTTCTTTTCACCAGCAGCCATCAGAGGTAGATCTCCGAAACACTGGGTCTGTTGCACTCTTTCCATTTTTTGTTAAGTATAACAAAATCAGAGATTCATTTATTCCAAAGGGTTTTTTCTACTTGAAACTGACCAGAGAAAAACTTTCTTTAATTTAAAATAAATTTCGTTTCTATTCTACTGTTCTTCTAATTTTTTCCCTATTTGTTATATTTTAGTTGTAAATCGTTTATCTCAAACCTTGTCCTTTGGATTCTAATCGGCTGTTTCTTGGTGTTGGATCCTGAAGCTAAAGGTCAAACTGAAACCAGCTGTTTATCTTCATTAGCCGGTTTATTTCTGCAGCAGTTCTAATGTAAACATTTCTCAAAGCATTCAAGTTAGCCTTGAACGGAGACACAAAGTGTCCTTTAATCTGAGCCCGGCGGCGCCACAGAAGAACATTTTCTCACTAACTGTCCCTGAAGGAAGATCTGCCATCATTCCTCGTTAATGATTTAAAATCGGGGTCACGTTATGTAAGCTGTGACCATGTCCTCTGCTGAGCCAGCAGCATTTCTTCAGCTGCGACGGAGTGGAAAAATCATGGAAAAATGTCTGATCGCGCCGCCATCGGCAGCCATCGTGCTGCTTGTGTTTTCTGCCTCCTGCTCTCATGCCAGCCCCTCTTCTGCCTCCACGTCTGGTGCTGAAATATTTTCATTCGACTGAAATGACTGACCACAGATGTGTGGAGATGTCTTCCAGACCCCTGAGGGTTGTTCCATATGTTTACTTTCTGACCCTTGAATATTTCAAAAG
>JAUZNJ010029908.1:0-15128 GCA_034780135.1 Jordanella pulchra
GTACAGTCGTGCAACATAAAACAGATAATGAACATATAATGAAACATATAACATATAATATAGGATAAATAAAATAACAAAAATATCTAAACACTGTGGCTATAAAAGATAAAAATATGAAAGTACAAAGAGCAGCATGAGGTGTATTTATAATGTACATTAGCATAATAATAATAATAATAATATTGTTTACTTACAGATGATTGAGACATTAGGTAGTTATGATGAAGTCCAAAGTGTTTTTAGAACTGGCTGAGTCGGCTCCCCTCTGCTTTGCCGAGTTCTGCTGTGAGATGCGCATTGGAGTTTGCAGCAGGAGAGGGAATGCCGCTTTTCAATCTTGCTAACGCAAACCCTTTCTGTTATCTTGAACCTGCATCTGTTTTCTTCTCTGACGCCTAACACCAAGTCATTTTTATCCCCTTATGATGTTTTCAGTTCTTTTTAAACATTGTTTGCAGATTTAGGGAATGGATTTGTTTAAATAAAAACCCAAATACTTAGAGTAGAAAATTTCTTTTCTATATTTTCTATAAAAAGTTAACACTCGCTACATATGGGCTTACAAATAGCAGCAAAGTTTAGAGACTTCTGCATCAGGGAGTTTTTCCTCACTACTGTTGCTGCATGCATGCTCAGGATAAGGGATTGCTGCAGGGACAACCACACAATACAAACAAATCTCTGTCACCACATGACAGGAGTCAAATCTGCAAAGTCAATGACGGGATGTAGTCGGTTGTTTTTCCTTGGATAGAAACTTTCAACCAATCTGACTCAAGTGTTGCTGTAAAGGGTCTTGACATGGCAGGTGTTGTGAATTGGCTCCAAATATATAAACTGAATTGAATTTGTGGTTTTCTGTGGATGTTTGTTAACTCAGAAAGCTCAACATACAGTTGGTGTAGCAGCAAGTCGTTTTGTTCTTAACTGGCAGCTGGTAAAGGGTTAATGGATAAACGTGTGGCACCTAAATGAAAGAAATGTGTTCAGGCAGAGATTGATTAGCTACCAAAAATACAAACCATGGAAAGAGTCTGGCTGCGCACCATGGGGGTATATAGTTTCCGACTCCGAGCTTGAATGATAGGAAGGAACGGTTGTAAGAAAATAAATCTAACTACATTAGCATACATAAAATCAAATGGTGCCAACTGGGTAAATTGCTGAAAAGCAGCGAGTGGAAACTGGGAGGGCTGGATTTCTACAATGAGCTTCTGAAGGATAACTGTGTTCAAGGTTGTAAAACAAACCACAGTGGGGATCTGGTTAAGGCTTAGTGTCCCAAACTGGACGTGTTGGAGACCCTGCACTACATCGTCTACTGTTGCTACATGTTCTTCCAAGAGGAGAAATGTGCTAAGTCGATGAATGGATGCAATCAGCTGATTTTCATCAAGCTGGATCCGATTGAATTGTCTCTCTGTGTTGTGAAATGGTGCTAAAGAAATAAAGTGAAGCCTGATGCTGGAGCCTGAACTATATCTGGAGAGAAGATCATCTAACATTCAGTGTTTGCTGATAATCCAAAACTTTGTCCTTGTGCTTCTCTTTTTATTTTATTTTAACTAAAAATAAATAAGAAGTTAATAATAAACTGTAGCAGTGCAAAAACAGACTCTTTAAGCATATGACCATAATATAGAAGTTCACCAACCTGTTATTCACTTCCAAAATATGTTGGGATACGTTTTTCTTCCACGTGGTCGTTGGACCACCCTCAGACCCTCAGAGTTTCATCTACCCACAATGCTTCACTGACTTTTTCCTCTTGATATTTCTAAAGCTGTTATTACAGCATATTTAACTAAATGAAATTTAGAAAAGGATTTTTCTTCCTTAAGGATTTTTTTAGTTTTTACTTTTGTGGATTTTTTTTCAGTCTTTGTTTTAAAGTCACTGATTCTTTCTTTAACTATTAAACTCTGGTACCTTATCAGATGACCCGTAACTTGGTTTTAACAAATCTTGTCAGACATTTTGGTGTCTTAAATGATTCTTCTTTGCTTAAAGTAGTGACAGAAAGTTTGCAGATAAGTTCAAAATTATTATTATTTTCTGTTTGTAAACTACTTACTCAGTTCAGATCCAGTTTTAGTTTTCAGAGAGCAGTTTTAGTGACTGCTTGCTTCCACATGTCTGTCATGTTTCTAAATGTGTCTAAAATTACCCTGCTAGTTTCCCGGCATCCCCACACCTACATGACACAGCTTTAGATTCATCCCAAACTCAGCTGCTCTCCGCCTCCCACGGACTGACTGGGAGCAAACCCCGCCGCCACAAAATATAGTTGTTGTTTTTGTTTTGATTTGCTCGAATGGTCGTGTTCCTATAGCAACGGCTACAGGGTCAGCAGTGTCAGAGAAGTTTAGTCTAATCGACGTGGCTTCACTATATCTATCCACACTTTGGAAAATCTATGAACTCTGTTTGTCGTGTAGCATTTTATCCTCTATCTATCTATTTTTTTCTTCCAGCAGATTCTTTCTCTAGCGATAATCTGGACTCTGATTTATTCTGGTTTTCCTCTGTATGAATACTCTGCCTTATCTCTCATCTCCACATTAGTTTTATTTAAAATGCACAGAATTCTGATGGATTTTTTTTTCCAACTTGGACAAATTATGACCTTTGTTGAGTATAGCAGTGAGTCTTCGATAGCAATCACAATGTTTGCACCATGTTTAGGGATTCTCCTTTATGCTCCTTTTTTCCTTTATTTTTCCTCTCTAGTCAGTTTCTTTTAGCTAACAGCCGGTAAACTGAGCCGGTCGTCCCATATTTAATTTCCCACCATGAGATCCTTAAAGCTAACTGTTAGAGAACCACAGCATAGATTGGCATCTGAGAGTATTTCTAGGTTGGATGAGACTAAATGTCAGGACACGCCGCTTACGTCTGACTCTAAAAGCTCCAGTTTGATGTATTTTCTGTCACACTTTCTGCATAAAGGCTCATTCTAGTCACATGGTGACTAAACGTCTAGATTTGTGCCGTATTTTTCACTTTTCTCCACGTGCCCTACAAATTGAAAAAAGTCTCTTTCATTTGTCTGGGTCACAAAATAAAAAGTGCTTCTTCAATGTAAAGAAATCCATGGGGTAAACCTGACCTGCTTTACTAGGCCTGTTTGTGTTTTCCCCAAAGTGGGGTACTTTTACTTTTTCACCATGTCTCTCTTCAAATTGCTGCGTTGGTTTTGACTAAAATAGACCAGGGGTCAACGCAAGCACAGGTTCAGAGAAGGGCGTGCGGACAGACCAGCCTCATGCATTCCTGTGCAAAGTAATTCGTACAATTTCATAGAACCAGTTGTTTGTTCGATCGGAAACTGAAACGTGGGATGCATTAAGACTAGTCATGCAGTAAACTCTGTAGCTGATTCTGTGATAAAATAAAGGATCAATATGACACCATTGCAGGGATGAGCAGTTCCAGCACCTACAGGGTCAGTGTCCTGCAACTTTTAGATCTTTCCTTGGTCCAACACACCTGGATCAAAATAGGAGGACTTTGAAGAAACTGATTTCATACTGATGAGGTCATTGAGCCGTTTGGTTTTGGTGTGTTTAACCAAGGAAGAATCGTAAAGTTACAGCCCTCAGGAACTGTACTGTTATCCCCTGAAGGATCCGGGTGGGTCTTTTTACTGACATTTAACTTTGTTACCTGACACCATAAAGCAGACATCCCCGATCTCGGTCCTCGAGGGCCGTTGTCCTGCAGCTTTTAGAGGTTTCCCTGCTTCAGCTCAGCTGATTTCCATCGAAAGGTGATTAACAGCTTTTTGCTGAACTGCATTCATCAGAATCAGCTGTGTTCACAATATGGTGCTGTGTACAAACTGGGACACCGGTAGATATCAATAAACAGTTTTTTATGTTTAAAGAAATATTTTTTAGTGACTTATTTTTTATACTCCAGTAAAAGTGTTCCTCCGTCTTTCCTGGATCATCCTCTGCATCCTGTGCTCTCAGTGGTCCCTCTCTCCTCCCACACACACATATCTCTAGCAGGAGCCACCTGCTGTGGGGGGAGAGTGTAAACAGGTCCTAGTGGGGAAAAAGGTCGTCTTTTAGTATCAAAGTCTATTTAATATCTCTTCCATCACTCCTCCAAGGTTATAATTTCATTTTTTTCCCATTTAATTTGTTTTAAAATCTAATATTTTGAATCTATCCTCTCTTCTTCTGTGGTTTTCCACATTTCCATCCCTCATTTCTACTCGCTTCCACTTTCTGCTGCTAGTTTCTCCTATCACTCCTTTTATTTATATCCATCAGTTATTTCCCTCCTGTCTCCATTTTCCTCTCTGCTGCTCCAGTGTTGGTTAAACTGGTCCCAGTCCCAGTTCACTGTGGTCAGCAAGCCATGTCCTTATTGCTGTTGAATGGCTGCCTAGTTAAACCCACATATATGTCCTAATAAGTGGTTGTGATGGGGATCCCCGCTCCATAGATAAATACAGCCAACCGATGCCAGGACCCTGCCTGTTACCAATAAAATTTCCTCTCACTACATTAAATACACCCTTGTCTCTCAGTAGCTTCCTTTCCTCTGCTGAGTGCAGGGATTGATACGTTCTGCTGGGAAAACCAAAATGGTACCAGACTGGAAATACAGATTAGGGTTTGTTGAAGAAGACTCAAACATTTTGGAGAAATATTTTTTAGTTAGTTTTAAACCACACGCAGTAGATATTTTTAAAGCTTACATCTGTAATGAAATCCAACTATAATAAGTTATAATAATGTCCTGATTAGAACGTTTAATTTGATATAAACATATCTGTTGATATTTTAACATATTTAGTTCTTTAAATCTGGTGAATCTTCAGCTCTGAATCTTTTCTTTAAAGTTCAGAGAGATTCCCATAAATTAATCTAGTGGTTCTCAGGTTCTAATAGATTATTCTGACATCTGGGTAAAAATACTCTTTGGTCAAATATCTCTGACTTTCTATCCTATTTGTACAAATACCATTCTTTTACAATGTTCTTTCCTTTTTTTTCAATCCTTCCCCTCATCTTTCTTTTGCTCATAAAACCGAACATTCCCAGCAAATGATTCATTAGATGCTTCAGTGCACACTTGCCTCATCACTCACTTTAGTCGGCTGCCAAGTGCCCCATTTCCCCGTTTGTTTACACTGGTGTAAAGTACTTCGGCTTTGCTTCCCCGCTGCAGCGGAGACGAGCTGTTTAGGCCACACACAGAGATACCCAGGAATCCTTCTTCTCTACATTGTTCCAGAAACTGCCCTTGCTGCTGAACAGGTTACATGATGACCTTAATTCAGAGGCAATGTTGCTAACAATTGATATATATTACAGCATAAATGACCTGTGATTTCTTCCAGTGTGGAAGAACACCCCCCCCCCAACATTAATTAGATTAGATGAATAAATCTGAGTTTTCTATGAGGTACCTTTGCAGTTTAATACCATCAGCTGATTTATTTAGTAATTTAATTAAATGCTTTGTGAAAAACAGTTATTTTTTTAATGTCCAAAGCAATAGGTTGGTATTTTTTTTTCAGGTTGTTATATTGGGTTACCATGGAGAGAAGGGATGGCTCATTTAAACTGTCAAATGATAAAATGTAGGTTTTATATCAAGTTTTCTGTGAAACGATTGAACCAAGCTGTTTGATCAACATCATTGTTTCCCATCAGTCATCATTTTTACCATAATGAGGTTCATGGAGGTGATTCTTGAGACTAAAGAAACTGTTACAAACCTGGTTCCTGTTGCGTTGGTGAAGCTTGTGTTTTGTCCTTTTTGTATTTCTGATGATGTATAATAAATCCTACCTTGTCTTAGTGGGAGCTGGGATGTGGGACGAGCTTTCATGCTGTGGTTTCTCCAACCATAAGGATCTGGATGCAGTTACTATCAAAATGTTTTAGTGCTGTTAAAGAAAAAAAATAAAACTCCTTGGGCTCAGATACGTCTATAAGGATACATGTTATCATGCAGCTGTTCAGGGGGAAAAGGTGAAATTTGTGTCTACTTTTATAGAACAGGGGTTCTTCTTGTTCTCAGAAGTTTTCTCTGTGTCACTTCTACAGTTTAACATCCATTCTGCTGCCCCACAGAGATTTTCTTGTCAATGTTGATTCTCCTCTTTCCTCCTTTACCTGGTCTTTGGATTGTACGATTTCATTTATTTTATTATCTTTGCTCATTTTCCAGTCGCTGCTGCCTGGATTTGGAAAACGAGATGTAAATATTTTCTCATCCTAAACATAACATTTGTAAATATTTAACTACGTGTTATATATGTTTTAAAATGATGTAGAAATAACTGAAAAAATTGTAAAACCTTTAGGAGAAATGATAAATGATGATGCTGGTTATGTGATTTTCTTGTCACCATGTCTTATGTCACTACAAACATATAATGATTCTAATATTGTTTAAAAGTCAAGTTCTTATAATAATTACCCATCAAACGTCTGCTCTGGATGTATCAATACCACTTATTTTGGTATGGATTCCATGGATCCAATATCGCCGATACCGACACTAAAACTTTGTAATATTCAATTCAACATATTTTAGTTGTTTTTCTGTCTTTTTCCTGCCAATAATTTTTGCTAAACCTGATCACAGAATTAAAACAAATTTTGTAGATGACTGTTTCAATTATACAACATTAATATGATCAAATGAAACAGTAGTAAAAAAATTGGTATTAGTATCTGATACTGATACTAATATTTTAGGTGGATTCACCCCCCACTAGTTAACTCACTTTTAACACTTTATTTTTGCTCAACCTGCTGGTTAATTGTGTAACTGCTTTAATAATCAGCACTGCTCTCATCGCTTCATTCGGCTGCGCTGCTAAGCTTTCATACCATTTGCTCTGCCTTCACTTACAGTCAGACATCTATTGTTTTCACATTAAAAGCACAACTTCATATGGCAGACATTAACATATAAAAGTTTGAATAAGCATAATGCTTTTCCTAATGCTTTAGTTTATCACTTTGTTTATAAAAATTGAACATGTTAAACTTCCAACTCTAGTGCGAATTTCTCTTTTATAAGGACATATGTTTTGTTGTTCCTTAGAATTCAGGAAAAATTAAATCTGTTGAAATTATTTAAAACCTGGAGAGACAAATTTTCAATTATGTTGATGAACTTTAATAGACATTTTTTAACTCTTAAGATTAGAAAATGAGTTTCTAATCATCAAGTTTGAGTAACTTCTCGTATTTAGCTCCTTAGAAATCCTTTAAAAAGAAAAGCAAAGTAACAAACTGTTTACCACCTTCTCTTTTTTTTCCAACTTCTCCCTCTTTTTAATTTCTTGTCCTCCTGTTTTTCTTGTGGAAAAAAATAGAAAAAAAGATAAAACAGCCATGTACTGGGGGGGTCAGCCAGAACAAACTTTGGTTTTTGTCGTTCCAGCAAATGAAACACCTGGTGCTGGTAAACTCAGAGGACATATTTCACATCGCTCTGACACTCAGGATTAATGTAACATGGAATTGCTTAAGAAATGACTAGGAGTAAATCATCCACCCCTTATTATTAAAGTTTGCCTTTAATTTATGTTTTGAGTCAGACAGGACAGCCAACATATGAGACTGGGAGTGGGCTTCCCGGATGGAGCGGTTAAGATAGTTGATGGGACAGTGAGCGCTAATGTTCACAGGAAGTTTACGTTAAACCATCGAAGGCTGCTGTGGGTTTTTTATGTGAATTCTTCTCGATCAGGCTTATGAATTCTTTAGTTTACAGTACATTTATGTTCCATTCAAGAGCTGCAGTATATCAGTCAGGATAAAGGTTCAAACACAGATTAATTAGCAGTTTTAGGAAGTTTAAACTAAACAGAACAGCAGGAGTGGTTGAGCTTAGCAGCAGACACCTGAAGCACATTGAGAGATTAAGCCTGTTGTGAAACAGTTACAGTCATTGAGCTGAGAAGAAAACTGGGTTTGCTCCACTTATTGTAAAACATAAACATTCAAACTATATCCCTCTTAAACCTAAATCTGTAGTTAAAGCTAGTGCAGCTTTTTAAAAACACCTAAGGCTATGCTGCACATCATTCTGGCGGGCATATGTGAATGAAACCGTAGGGAGCATTACCATAAATGTCTTAATGTCGCTATTGAAGAGCGAGGTGCTTAAAAAGATGGAAGAAGTACCTCCTGTCTAAATGTCTGTTCTGTATCCTTATCTCTCTTTCTGTCCCTCCTAATTCCATCCATCCATCATCGGTGAGCTTCTGACCACATCTCCTCGTTTCAGCTGCCTGTTTCTTGCACTGAACATGAGGCTGTATACAGCATCTGTGTTGTGGTGTCTGCTGACTTCTGTGTACAGCCTGCGGTTCATGCCATAAATATCTGTGGCCTGTGTGATGTTATTCTCAGGGCCACTGCTTTGTGAGAAGATTGCACCACAACACTTGTATTCTGTGGCCAGCAGTTAGAGGTTTAGGGGAATGGGGATGAAGGGAGCTTCTGCTATGCTTTTTAATAGCTGTTTCTTTTGCAAAACAGTCAAGTTTGCTACTTAGAAACAAGAGGAAAAACATTGAGGTGTTGGGAAAATCATTATTATTTCTATTTTCTAATGTATAAATTTGTAAACAACAATACAGGAAACATTTTTTTGGGAAAAAAAATAATAACTTGTATTAAAATTTGTAAAAATTAAGTTACAGCGTTTTTCGATTTCACTTATAAATCCAAAAAGGAGCCGAAGAACGGACGTCTTTCTGTTTTTACTGCATCTATTAAGTCTGTTGATGATACTCATTTCATCCTATTACTGGCAGTTTCCCTCTTTTCCTCAATGTTTGTCAGCATGTTTCTGTTAAAAGAGACGTTGAATGTTTCTGGCCACACAAGCAGTTTTCTATTTAGAGTTTCCCGGATACTCCTCATGTGTTTTGGCATGCTGCTGTCAGTCAGGTCGCCTTGCATGGTGACAGAGGCGAGAGAGATCACCCCTCAGATGTCCCTCACACATAAGAGTTCAATCTATGGGCTGACCGCATGGCCCAGGGCTCGATCTGTGTTGGTTGTATGATTGTAAAGAGCTCATCCTAAAGCAGGATATCGGGGTTCTAAGAATATACTCAACCTTTGAAGGTTTGTTCCCAGATGGAGTAGCTCAAAAAACACAAACTCTACCAGTTTTACCATTTCAGAGTGTGTGTGGCTACAATTGTGTGTGTGTACATCCAAACACTTTTGTCGTGCATTGTGTGTCTGTAGTTCATTTCCTTCCAGCTCTCAATATGTTGATGTTCTGGCATCCTGCAAGGTTGGTTTGAAGATGAGATAATCAAGACTTTTCACATGGCGGGGGGGTTACTGGGCTGGCAGGAGAACTCAGAAAAAACGAAAACATTCATTGACTTGTTAAACTATACAAACAACTTAGAAGAATCAGTTGATTTTATTCAGATTTTTATGTTGTAAAGCAAACAAGTACAATAGCACATTAAAGTTTTTCATTTAAAAAAACTGGAAACTTACAAATATAAGCCGGTCAGGCTATTAGCTGCTGATATCTACTGAGCTGTCCTCCACTACACCTGTAGGGGGAGCTCCACATGTAACTCATGCCAAAATAATTTCTTTTCTTTTGTTTTTTTCAATTAAGCTGTATAAACTGAGATTTTTTTGTTTGTATTTCTTAGCCTCAAAGCCATCTTAGTGGTGCGCTAAGTTTTTGTGGTTTAATTTTCTTATTAGTTCAAACTATGCGTGTTGGTTCACGTCTACATGACTGGAACAGGCTTACTGCACCACAATCAGACTTGCTCAGAAACACATCTCACGTATCCTCTGCCCATCGCCTTGGTAACAGAGGCTTCGGGCATCGCTAGGTAAAAGAAAGTGGCTTCGCAACCCCCCTCTAAATTAAAAAAATCATCCACCTCAAAAGATTTGTCTGTGGCATAATTACTCCCTGTCTCAATACGGCTAACCGAGGCTGAGCTAAGCTAGCTGCCACTTTCTCTCATCCTTCCCCATACTTAGCCCCGCCCCTCACGGCCTCTTGGTACCGCCCACTTTCCATTTGTCTGGAGGTGGGGTTATGTTCTCTTTTTCCCACATGGGGTGAGTTAAACTTTAAATACAGATGAGGGGGAGAAGGGCGCTTACTTGAAAAACAGGAATGTGGCAACATTTTCTAATGTCCATGCGTGAAACCACAAGCTCCTCTGTGGGTCTGGAAAGCGGGTGAGAAACCAGTGGCATAATTGCCTAATGCTTGTGTAACTACAGGCCAATTAAACACCAAGGGGGGCCCAGCCAAACATAAAAGAGCCATACTCTACCGCAAAAATTGGCTTTCTTTGCTCCGTTTCTTTTTCATGTTTTTTTTTTACACCATGTACCTCAGCAAAAAAAAATATCTTTTGAGAAACATATTCTGGAGCCTGATGTGTTGGACCGATCTCTGCACCACAATCTATTCCCTTGCTTTCTATTCTTTTGAAGTCCACACAGTTTTTTTATTGATGGGATCAAGATTAGGAAAGTTTACAACAGGGTGCTCAGTGTGTATGAGAGAGTCTCTGTCAAATCACTTCAGCTGCAGGTTTGACGGAAATGCGAAGCCACAGTGTAGACAACTCAACTGAGGTGGTCTCCTTTCTTCTCTCCATAACTTATCCGTCACACACTAACACATACACTAGACAGCACCTCAGCCTGCGCCCTGCGCCTCTCCATTTATCATTTCACAGCTCTAGTCATGCACATGTAGTTAAAACTAAATGTATAACCCCCACTAAATACTCTTTCCTTCATTTGCTTATTCAGACATAAAAATCCCCAAATGATTACAAAACCTACACCAGTTTCTCAGTAATGATGCAAGGCCATGCTATGTGCCCCACCTTGATACTTTTACATCCTGTCTAACTGCTCCAAAGCCATTTGAATAGATTCAATGTTTTTATATTTTGGTTTTTTTTTGGGGGGGGGGGTTTCCCATCCATTACATGCAGACTCCTATCGTTAGCATTTAAAAGCCACATTTGAGTCTTTCAGTTTTCAGTGAGCAGATGGCTGCATGAAGGTTTCTAAGGATCCAGATGATGGGCATATGTTCGACAGCACAGGGGGATGAAAGATTGACACATATTATTACATACAGTAATTAATATAGTTCTGGAGCTGGCTGAGCACATGAGCACAGCAAGCAGAGAAAACCACACACAAACCTGCCTCACTTGTTTCGTAATACATTTTTTTTTTACTTTTTGTGTTTTAAAGAATAATCAGACCTTCTGTTTGTGCTATCCTTAAAAGCAGTCTTACTCCAGGTGTGGTCCCCAGTCCTTGAAAACATGCAGTACTAAAGCAGAACTGAAGCTACGGCCGCACTTTGAGGCCTTGATGTTTAATTCCAAATGGTTTTTTTGAAATCTGATTGATTATGTTGGTTGTTAACATTTCTGAATATGTGCGACTTGTATGCAATCTCCTGTGTAAACTGCATTCATACAACTTCAGTGACCCGCATGGGAAGCAGAGGGTGCAGTGATGTCACAGGTAGCGAACATGTTCTGTGTTTATGGAGGTAAACATGGATAGTAGCACTGGAGCACATTTGGCTATTTGTACCTCCACACAAACGACACAATCTTTTTAAGAAGATCGAAAAGAAAGACTCTTCTATGCTTTGTTTTTCTTCTAGCTTCCGCTTAGCAGGATGTAGAATGGTGACCTTTGTTGAGTATTAATGACGCACAGGACGGAGGAATGTGACCTGGTCTTACACTCAGGTCGCATCTGAAAGGATCAGATCTATGTTGGTCAGACAGTGATTAAAAGATCAGATACAGGTCCTGTCTTGGGTAAAAAAATGGATTGGGCCACTTCAGGCCGCAGTGAGAATGTCGCCTCGGTAACTTACCCCCAACTGGATCACTGCATAAAAGCTCTTATGCAGATGAAAAAGTGACTTAGTTCTGCATGAAATCCATTAATTAAAAAGAATAATGTTGGCTGTTCAAAGTTTTGACCTATTTTAAACTATTACACTGTTTTATTTCAGTTCAATGCCCTTTTAAATAAAAATTACATTTCAAATTATGTCACTATGGTTCTAAATTATTATCACAGTACAGAAACTGTGTTAGTAAGGGTCTATGATTTTGTTCTCCTTGTAAACAGGGTGTTGTTTGTGATCCTGTACACATTCATCCTGTTGGTTATTGTAGTTTTTATCAGTCTTAGAACACTGGGTTCTCTGGATCGGCATTAAATCTGTTTTGCTTTAGCTGAGTGACAAGTGTTTTTGTGTTCTTATGCTGTCGGCAATGCATAGTCTAGCGTCTCATTGTCTCCAGTCGAACCAGATTGGATCATTCTCATTTAGGTCCTCCTGAGCTTAAAAGATGCACAGAGAAAATCTGCACTACTGGATGCGATCCATATAAAGTCCCTGCAGACTTTTTCCCAACACCTTTCTTAAACTGTAAGGATTCCAGATTTTTCCTTTCATGGCGTACGCACATTTCTTACACCCAACCAGTCCTTATTCACCAAAGAAACTCTGCACGGTTTGAAAAGCAATCAGTATTTCATAGCTGGCTGGGTTATCGATCCGAAAAACAAGAAGACATTCGTATGTAAAGCAACGGTAAAGCAGGGGGTAAAAGGAAATATTTGGGACACCTTTTTTATTGTCGCACCCGATGGAACAACATAGGGACGGCATCTTTGACACGCAGGGAACCAGAGCGGGTACTCAACATGGCCGCAGCTTGATTCGAATGTCTGTGATGTGGCGTATAGGTGATGGAGCTTTTTCACTCAGGACTTCAAGACTGTTTTCATTACATTTGACCAAGTGCAAGTTGTTGCTAGTATTGTTTTTTAATTGTGTTTTATTGATAAATTACACCTACTGTACCTTAATTCGTCTCATTCGTCTCTCCACATCTTTGCAGGATGTTTCTGTTCCATTCATCCCGGTTTAGCTGGGGGCTTCTTGTTGCCACTTCTTCTCTGTCTTTCTTTGGTCAGCTCACACAGTGCAGCAGACCAGCATTTCCTCCCACCAGGGTTATAGGAAAGACATAGAGCACATCTCTGTTTGATGTGCCATCTCCTCTAATGTTTTGCACCTGGACTGGATTCTCTTCAGATTCTCTGGTGAACAGAAGCACTGCTTGTTCACTTTTTTCTCCATCATCCCTCACTCAGTTTCTCAGTGCCCCACTCTGTAGTTCCTTAATGCACAACATGCTTTTCTGTCCAATTTTCTTTTTAGAGTTCAGCAGGGGGTATTGTCTCTGCTCCGCGGTGGTACAGAGGGTAGCCATGTTAGCGTCATGTCTCTCTGATCTTTTTTCCATCTAATAAAAACAAGTTCCAATCCAGTTTCCAGCTTGCCATGCAAACTCTTGAAGATCTGATTTTTTTTTTTCATGGTTTTGGTTTCAAATCCCCCTTGGTGTAATTTAGAAAATAATTTGATGCCTTTTTTCTCAGTCGCACCCCCCAAATAGTTGTCTGTGCCTGCATCGCTTTAAATATCAGTGCAGCGGTTACAAGCTTTGGCTTTATGATATTTGAGTGCTGTACTTGTATTTTCAAGGGACTATCTGCTCAGGGTTGTGGTTTGCCAGGACACTGGCTTACAGAGCCACTTGCTCCTAATTGTCTGAACGCAGTTAAATGGATCAGACCAGACAAAGGTTTTGTGTAAAATGAGTAAAGCAAAAGTGATAGACAATACCTAAGGCCCCTTGTACACATAAGCTCCAGAAATCGAATACATTTCGAAGTCGAACAGGAATTAGCGGCTATTATAAATGCGGATTAGTCCCAGGGAATTACTTTTTGTAGCATACCAAATATAACCTGCAGGTGGCAGTAATGGAAGTGATATCGCTTTAGCCCAGGGGTATTCAACTACATTTCAAGGGGGTCCAGTTCCTCAGCTCACTCCTTCTGGGGAGTCGGCAACCAGTGGATATGGCAATTTCACCATTTCATTAAGCTTTTTGGTGCTTTTTATACTTCACTTCCTGTTATTAAATAACAAATTTCAACTTGATATTTGCTTTATTTTCTAGTGGAGTTCTTCTCTTGGTTTGCTCTCTAGTATTGTTTCAGCAACTTTTCTTAATCAGTGAAAGTAAAGCTTTATTAGCAACACTGTATTCTGATTTGTGTCAGATATGTTTATTTATTCTTACAGTAATTTAGATTGTTTAACGTCTTCCCACTATCAGACTCCAATAGGAGCTACCTGTAGATCTGAAGTTACCCAGATGTGCAGAACAAGATCTGACATCAGAAGCTTGTTCTGATTACAGATTAAGAAATGATTGATCCACTTGCTTATATATAAATTCTGATGTTGGTTTGCTATCAGTCTCCCATTCACCGTGTCTACTGCACTTGTTCTGTCCATTGTTTACATTACATCTGGCTTCCTGCCTCCTGCAGTTTCAGACCTGCGAGTCTTTCACACTTCAGTGACATAAACATTGGAGAGAAAGTGCTGTGAATGTTCAGACTGAAAAAGAGCTTTCAGAAAAATGTCAGATATATCTTTGGTTTGATTAGTGGGAGTAGTTTGTTTTCCTTTGTGTCATATAGTATAAAAGTGCCCAGCACTCATGGGCATGTAAGACACATAATCATATTCAAGGATGCAGACAGAGACCAACATCAACATCATTCACAAGGAGTCCCATTAGAGTGAAACAGACTGTGATTGTAAAAAAGTGCATCTTGGGATTCTGAGATAAAAATCACATGAGGGCAGAAAGCTCCAATTTATGCTACTTTGGCCTATAGTGTAAATGTCACTCTGTCCTTTTTTTGTGCGACCCATAGGCAACTAAACGGTCAGTGTTAAAATATATTTCTGCTCGGACAAACCATTTAAAAAACACAATTATAATTTGCATATAGCTCCTAGCTTCAAGATTTAGAGTGCTGGGAATACAGTATGAATGTTGGTGTTCAATGGAGCTAATACTGGTGAGGCGTATACAGTTGTGGTCAAAAGTTTACATACACTTGTAAAAAACATAATGTCAATGCTGTCTTGAGTTTCCAATAAGTTCTACAAGTCTTATTTTTCTGTGATAGAGTGATTGGAACACATACTTGTTTGTC
>JAUZNJ010029910.1:0-15127 GCA_034780135.1 Jordanella pulchra
TTACACCTTTTGAATGGAATTACTGAAATAAATCTACTTTTTCATGGTATTCTAATTTTATGACCAGCACCTGTAGAGTTTTAAAACTGCTAAATAGAGCTTTTTTTGTCAACAAGAAGCAAGCTAGAAAAAATCCATGATATTCACATTGACCAGGGAGATTAAAAACGAACCAATTACTATATTCTGTTTGCATGAAATGACTTTAATCACACTTTGTAATTAATTTAAATATTGAGATTTGTTTAAGAAATTGAGCAGATTAGTTGCATTTAACCACTAAGACAAACTTTGTATAATTGTGTGCTTATTCAATAATGTAAGACAGAGTAGTTTGCATAAATTAGACATTTATCAAAGATAATAAAACACATAAAATCTGTAAGATTATTAGATAAAAATATTAATAATTTACTGGGGATAATCAACTGAGATAATAATATTGTACTATAGGTAAACTGGAAAAAAAATACCAAAGACTGAAAAGAAAAACAATTACCTAAAACAGAAATAAGAATAAATATAGTTAAAAGTATTTCTTAAGACATCTGAATGATGATGCTAGGTAAAATATGATTCATGTTTCATTTTACATTTAAACATTTTTTTGCTTTTTATTTTGTTCTCTGAATTAATGTGAAATCAATTTTAGATAATGCTGTTTTTAGGAATTAAGATTAAGAATCTTTGTCTTTAGAAATTTAGAATAAAATGTTGTTAAGACACCCCTCTAAGAATGCACAGAGAAATGAAAGAGATGAACATTGACAAATAAAAAAAGGGATATTGATGCGTTTTTTCGTTTTTTGTAACTACTTTCATAAAAAAGAAAAAGAGTATAAGATTTGATGTTGTTTTGTTAACTTTGTTGAACTCTCCCTTCTATTTGTTTGTAAAGCAAATTGATGTTAAAATAATCTAACTTAGTAAAAAAATGAAAGATCTCAATATTTCTAAATAAATCTGAGATGAGGGTAGTATAAAAATATGAAACCTGTTTAAGTTACATGAATATGCTAGAAATGAATTGGATTCATAACATATTTACTGTGTTTTTTGGCAGATGCGTTTCTACTTTCACATGTCTGGAGATGGCATTGGCACCCTCAGCGTTTTTACTAAAACTGAGGGAGGTCTTCACCTCCTGCTGAACCTGACAGGAGATCAGGGCAACTACTGGAAAATGAAAGAACTCCAGCTGAGCTCCTCTGCAGACTTTCAGGTCGTGTTTGAAGGCAAGGTGGGACGCAGCGAAAAGGGGGACATCTGCTTGGACGATATCACCTTCTCTCCAGGATGCCTCCTCTCGCCTTCTGCGTCCATAACACACAGCACTCCTCCTCCTCCTCCTCCTCCTCCTCCGTCTGTCCCTCCAACAGGTACAGTTCCCTTCAGAATGGATATAAATTACCACCAAGCCTTTTCTCTTTTTTAACTACTGTGAATGTTAAAAAAGGAGATAGCAGTGAGGAAGATTTAGATATTTAATCCACTGGTCACTTCAAGGATTTTGACCCTTTGGCTCCTCCCAGTTTTTGTCAGGTATGATTCCTGACAGTTCTTTTAAGTTGGATTAGCAGATTATCTTTTTCCATTTCTGATGTGTTATTGCCAGGGTGAAGCTGTCTCCACTGGATCTCTGTTATGGATTGTGTGTTAGCCTAAATCAGTCATTTCTGCATCAAAAACTGTCCAGAATACAGGAGCTGATTTAAAGCATGACAGCATGTAGCCTATTGCTGACATATTCATATGCATGACATTTTTTTTAACATTTCATCATATTGCAAACTTAAATTTTATGTGAGGAAATCCGGGTGGATTAATGGGATACATCAGCAAGAATTAAAGAGCATAACTTCAAATAAAAAATTAAAAATTGTGAAATGAATATTGCTTTGTAGTAAAACCTTGATCCCTATCAGCTTTGTTCATGGAAAGATAGAGCATTCTCCCCAACTTTTATTTCTCATGTAGGTCACTCTCATTCATATTGGATGACAAGCATCTGCAAATGTCAAGCCTTGCCATAAATTCCCAACAAAGTCTTGGTCTGAGCCTTGGCTCAGCCTTTTTTAACATGCCTAAAGGCTTCTAGGAAGCCCTGGGGTATTTTTTTTAGGATGGTTGACGAGCTAGAAAGTGATCCTCTGTCCCATTCTCAAGTCTTTGGCAGCCTCACAGGTTTTCCTCATTTAGCTCTGTAAATCAACTATAAATATTTTCATTGTCCCTCTTGAGGAAAAGGTCTGACTCTCCCACCACATTGGTGACATATTCATGTGTTGTGCAGAGTCTATTTCCCATCACACAAAATGTGTCCCATAGAAAGTCAGAAATGTTTTTTTTAATTTAAAATAAAATGCTGTGATACTCTTAGATAAAGCAAAATGTTCTGTAATCAACCTCATTCTTGTCTTAATAAAGACAGGTTTAAGTATGGCCTGTATTCAATAAATGAAAGTTTAAAACATTTTTTTCATGCTTTAGAGGTTATATGCTTTCTTTAAACCTGAATCTTAATAAAGTGCATTGATCTTTTCTTAAGAGTTATTGTTGGGATAATTGCTGGAGCCCAAATGCTGTATATGCTTTCTGATCATTGATAAGTAAACTTCTGCTGTAAAGGGAGTTTTATATAGCTCCATAAAACCCAGCAAGGCATTGGGTGTGTGTGGTGTTCCTAGGTAACAGCTGTGACCTTTGGCTGCTTCATAGCCACATAAGGTCGGTCTCAAAGTCAACAGCGCACCATTCGTCCCCTAAGTGCATTACAATAAAAAAAAAAACTCCAGATTGCAGCTGTACTAAAGTTTACTTCAGTTACTTGTCGTGCCTCTTAAGCAACTGGATCTTTGACTGCCTTCTCTGTAATACTTATCACATTTTCATTAAATAGCAGCACATTTATTTTCCTGAAGGACAGATTTTCTATTAATCTAATTGCACATTCTTACGTGATAATTATACCACTAGAGCCAAATTAATATCTGGGTTTTTGAAAGTGTTTGTCATCTTTTGTAGGAAATGGCCTCCAAGCAGTGTAAAAAAAGCTTCTCACAGTCTGTTTTTGACTCATTTCTCAAAGAACAATCGCCTATTTTATGAGAGAACCTTTAAAAGGGATGATAAAATAACAACAAGAGATTTATTACCTCTGTCACTTTGGTTACAAAGGGCCTGTTAAAGATGTGGCCCAGCTGTTGTGTTAAATATCAAGGGAGATGTAGTTGTTGGAGGGTTTGTAAAAAGCAAAGATTAAAACTTTAGTTCTGTCTGTCATTTTATTATAAGTAATCAACTGGATGCCTTCTGCAACAGTGTTATATCTGTCTTGTAAATATCAACAGACACACTCCGTATGCCACTACTTTTACAAGGACTTTGCATTTACTTCAATTAGTTTTCCATTAAATCCAGGCTAATTCTGATGCTAACCATAAACCTTACCATTACCTAACCCTAAAACATTTGTTTGACATTATGCTGAAGCAATTAGAGGTGCATTTTGCTATGTTGTTTTTTACCTATTGGCAATAAATGTCGATGATAGGGAAGGAAATGAAAAAGGAAAGAGTAATAAAAGCATCTAAAGACTGAAATGGATTTTAAATCCACTGGCCTCTCAGTAATTGAGCAGGTAGCAGAGAGAAGAGTTGTGGCTAAAACCAGATCTTTCTGTCCATTTGTTGGCAGGATCTACTGTAATACAGATGAGACGAGAGGCAGCAGGAACTGTAATTGCAGGCTATTGCTCCTCAGGGGCTTTTTTTTCTGCCACAACTTCAGTTTATATACCATCACCTGATGCAGCAGTAAGGTGAACTGTACCCCAGAAGCACCTTGAGTTTGTGCTCATAATGATACAGGCACTTTATAGTGGATCATAAAAATCTTATCATATTTGTTTCATGAATAATATGCAAATTACTTTTCCTTTTAGTACAGTTATAAATGCTCTCATTGGAATATGTGAGCATGTATATGATCTATGAAACGCCATTAGATAGAACCCAGAAAATTAGAACCAAGCAAATCAGCAGAACAAATGTTTTTCTGTTCTTTATTTTGGCCATTATCAGCTTGTTAAAACAGGCAGCAGTCGTCTCCAGCTAATGAAAGTGCTGGAAGCATTCTTTTACATTGACTGCAAGATAATTGGAAGAAAAACATGGAAGGAAGGTGCAGTGTGTGCTAACAAAGCTGTCTTTTCCACCATATTTTCTTTTCTCAACATAGTGTAAAGCAAGCTGTCAAAAGGAGATTTTTAAAAATCAGAGTATTATTCATTTAAAAAGGTCTGTTGTACAGTGGGTAACAGAAAATACCTATTACTCTATACTTATTATACTATTCAGATGTTTCCATATTATACGGAATTCAAAAAAAGGTTTTATGTAATAGAATTTGGCAGTATGTTTCAGCGGGAAGAAAAAAAATGTATATAGTGCTTAAACAGGTGAATATATAATGACACGTGTATATACATAGCCATTTAGTGTGTGTTTTTGTGTTGTCTAACCTTAACGTGTGTCTTTGACACACATTAATGTTAACTTTCACTTTACTCACCATTTGTACTAATTTTCCTAATGGACAGCATTTTTCACAGCCATTTCTTGTGGGTGTAAAAATGTGTTTTATAATTGCATTAAATATTGATTGAATTAATAACACTAAATAAAAAAAATAGCAAAACCAATTTCCTTCAAAAGTTATTGTCTTAGCAATATGAGGTTCTATGGAGGCTGTGTAGGAGCCACACCCTAATCACTTTGTTACAGTAGTGAAACATGGCGATGGCAGAATCATGCTGTGAGGAAGCTTTTTACTTGCATGAACAAGGTCACTGTTCAGAAATATGAAGCTAAATGTGTAATGTGGGTCTGAGGTAGCTTAGAAAGTTGTTGGTTTTTCTATGTAAAACCTTTCTGGAGACATTCTTTAAAAGATTTGCATCTGTAACTTAAAAAAAAATGTTTTACTAGCAGTGACTCAAGGGGATTGATGAAAAAAACAACTCCAGATTTTCCTTTTGTAAAATTGTGTATCTTTTCCTCTCACTTCACGAAAACAAGCTACTTTTTGAATGTGTCTATTTCATAAGATCACCACAAAATACATTAAACTTGATTCCCTTGATTTAACTGAAAACTTATGAGACATTTCTAGCTGCATTTTCCCAGAAACCAGGATGTTTTGAATTGGAAACAGAGCAGTTCATAGATTGGATAAGGGAGGTTCATCATTTTTATTCAATCACTTTATCTTAAAATAAGATACACTTTACTCTCAAAAAAAGTAAAAAAGTAGTGCAAAGTGGAGGGGGAATGGTGCTGTGTGTGAGTTTGTGTGTGTGTGTGCATGTTCACCTTTTAACTATGTGCACCTTTTGTGTGATGACTTTTTACCTTGTAAAGCAGTTTGCGTTGCTGCATGCAGAAAAAGCGCTTTATAAATAAAGTTTGATTTCATTTCAATAAGGAAATGTATAAATAGGACAAAAGACAATATCAAGATATTAAAAATCCCACTGGTTCAGCAGCACTAATGGGGATGGGTGGAGGGCATGATTGTGTGGGATTCGTGTCAGAGAATGCACAAAAGGTAATACAAGATGAAACAGTTTATATACGGTGCCGACAGAATGCAGCATAATGATGACAGGAGGCAGAATGTGCAAAACAGGAGCAGGTTGATTGTTAAAGTTTATATGACTTTGTTACCTTTTATTTGTTTGAATTATCGAGCTCAATTAAAATCCATCCACTAGAGGGGAGTATGTCACCCAGGGTGGCACATCTAATCATGACCCTGAAATAATCCCTATAAAACATGATCCCATTGCATTTTTTGCATGGGTAACATCAAGAGAGTGACACATGTGAAGAGGCGGTGACTGATTTAGAAGATCATCTCCCTGTAATATAGGCTTTTTCTCTAAATTAAATCCACTCACAGGTTCTGTATGCAAGGGACAGTTGGGAGTCAGGAGCCCTCTCTTCCTGGCATCCTCTGTCCCTTTTGTTGGGTCACATTGCTTCTGGTTCTATGCACCTCAAGAGGAACAAAGGATTAGGAAGGACTTACACCCCTTTCTCGTCTTTAATTACAGAGACCACCCTTCTTTCTTTCTAACGCTCCCCTCACCCTAAAGCTGAGCACTGACCCTGCTGGAATGCTTGGCTCCGATAAAAGCAGATCCCCCCCCCCACCATCCCCTTCCAAGTATCGCCATCAATGATACAGTGATTTGAGCTTAAAGCTCCATGCTCCTGTGTCCTTTCTAAGCCTCTTAAAGAAACTACAGCTCTGTGTGCAGAGGGGTGCCCTGAAGGATTTACAGCACTGCTGGGATGCTGTTTAATCTTGTGAAACGCCCAAAGTTGTTTCTTCAGTGTCCAGATTTCTTAATTCTGTTTTCTAACCTTTAAAAGGTAAAGTCTGGCAGATTAAATTGTGCACATGTTAACTGCAAATATAGAAACTGCAGGTGGAAACATGATGCTTTTTTATATATAAAAAAGGAGGTAGAAACTTCCATTATTTATTAGATTTGAAGACCTTTGATGGAAGGTGTTTTTATAGAGCCTGTTGTCTTTTTTTAGTTCAAAACTACATGTTTGATCCATGTTTAGATTCCCCCAAATAAATTAAATATACATTCTGTTTTGTAGTTTTCAGTGCTGTTGCTGTACAACTTTGTTATTCTCAGAACGTAATTATCATACTGCTTTGTGGCTTTAGTTACATTGTTCTCTACTCTGTTGTGTAAAATAACAGTTCTCAAAAAAGGCATCTTTAAGCTTGTTTCTTATTGTTTTTAGAGCAGGTAGTAAGTACCTTGATTATGTTACCTTGGTAGGAAGATTTGTCTGAACTCTGACCAAGAAAGATTGAACGATCTTAAAGATATTATTCCTTGTATATAGCACTGAGTAAACATGTTAAACAAGCTGGACAGGCCTTCACAGAAACCTTATCATTTTCTATTATCTTTTCCAGGGTTCTGTCCACCGGGCACATCTGTTTGTGGAAAAGGCCAGTGTTTCACACCAGAGCAGAGGTGTGACTTTGAAGATGATTGTGCCGATGGTACGGACGAGAAGGACTGTGGCACCTCCTGCTCTTTTGAGAACGGCCGCTGTGGATGGAAGAGCTCACTGGCTGATAACTTTGACTGGGCACTTGGTACCGGATCTGTTCAAAGCATACGGCCTCCATATGATCACACACTGCAGGATGAAAACGGTATGGAATCAAATTTAGTCCACAGCCAATAAAAGCTTTGTAAACCACAGCTGTGAGATGAGGTAGTTTAAATGGCTGTTTATGTCTGACTTTGTTCTTTGGGTTTTTTTTTTTGACAGCACGAATGACAAATTAAAAAAAAAAGTCTATTCAGGACACAGACTAAATGAATGAGCTTTTGCATAGTATGATAAGATCCAAAAAATTGGAACTCAGATTATTGGTGAAATGCTGAAATATCATAAAGTCTTTTTTAAAAAGGCATTGCAATCAAAAAATGAAAAATAAATACCAAAGTAAAGCTAAGTAATAAACCCTTCATAATTATATAACATGGCTGAGTAGTGAAGGAGTATAAAAAGAATTAGGACCCTAACCTTATGATAAAGAATAAAACTTGAGTTTTAAAACTAATGTGTCAAGGTACACTATAGAGGGCCCAGACAGGGTTTGGTCCCCAGACTCCCAAGTGAAAATCACAGACATCAACCAGTCAGCCAAAGGGATATTCCCTTGGCCAAGTAGCCAAGGCGCATGGTCTGTCGGAGGCATTGGGACAGGACCCCACACTGTCACACTAACATGAGAAAATGCATATACTGTTATCAGAATAACTTTATAGTTACAAGGCTTTAATCGGTATTTAATTTATTTAAAGTAATTTTCCTCTGGGATTATTAAAGTATTTCTGATTCTGATCATCAATATTGAACTGCAGTAACCTGAGTAATACATGCTGTTTACCTTTGCATACTGAATCTGAGAAACCTGCAGCTGTTTTAAAATACAAAAAAAATTACACATCTGATGAGAAATGAATTAAATCTGTATTCTTAATTAGAAGCCTCAGTTTAGGTTAAGACAATGGATCCTTTATCCAATCTGCAGCCCCCTCACATCTGTTTTTCTGCAATTGTCCTGTATCCCAGAAGAAGTGAACCCCAAAAAGCAAGAGTATGTTTTTACAGTTGCAGCTACCTGGCTGAACTCTTAAAAATGTGTCCTTGGTGTAATGGTAAATGACTGGAAATGAAATATTAGCATGATCAAATAAAACAGGGTGATTATCACTTTTACTTCTGCAAAGCTTTTAGACAGAAAAATACTCTTCAAAATTATCTAATGAATAGAGGAACATGTACTATTGGAAGCAGTGCGCAGATGTGTTTTCAGACATAAAGATCCTTTTCCCAGATGTTGTCTTTGATTAAAATTCAGCAATGTTATCATGTTCCTTCCCTCTTTATGAATTTTCCTTAACCAAACAACCATGAGTGACCAGTGACACATTAAAAGATGCCCCCACCTATCATTTCCCTGACCTTGCTGCAATTTTCCAGTAGCTATAATAGATTCTAAAATCCTGCCTTGTGACTCTTCTCCTTCATCTCCTCTTATCTTTTCTGCCTCTCCAGGCCATTTTGTCTATCTGGAGGCGACCCCAGTGGGACTGAAAGGCGACAAAGCTCATATGAAGAGTTCAGTTTGGAAAGAATCAAGTGCTATCTGCAAGCTGTCCTTTTGGTACTATATTTCCCATGAGGCCACAGGGACCATCCGGCTGCTGATCAAGGTAGAGAGAGTTTTGATTGAGTCAAAAAGGGAAGATGAGAGGAAATTAATTCACCCATTGCCTTTTGTCAGTTATGGTTACCGTGGTAACACTCAGCCAGTGAAGACTATCATCAATTATGTAAATATTCACACTATGTTCACAGTAAATTGGTAAAGAGTTTGATTATGCTGCCAGTCTTTTTAGTAGCGTTTGATCTGTGGCTGTTTGATGGGAGTGAATGGGGGTCATGGTTCTCTCCTGGGCTCAGAATACCCCCATCATCTTAATGAAGTCCATTTCAGCAAGCTTTTAAAGCGCCTATCACATCATCCTATTACTTTACTATACTATACCTATACAAAAAAAACAGAAACAAACTATATGCTTGTGTTAAAATGAAACAATATACACCAACTTTTTGTCCTGATAGTGTTTACTTAGTCCTTTTTTAACTTAAACTGCCCCAATCAATGCCATCAACACACATAAACATTGTTGGCTCTACCATCAACTTGACAGATCCACAGCTTTTGCTTCTGCCAGCACCAATGTTCATTGTGTCTCACCCACTGCACATCTGATATTTTTGCTCTTTTTTCTTACTTGATCTTTCCTTCAACACCTCCCCTGGGGCAATTTTGTCAAACACAGATAAATACAGAATAACCCAGAAGGGTGCCATGGTTTAGTCAGATATCCTTTGTATGCAACCAGAGGGAGTTGCAAGTATAGACATTTATAAACTCAGAGTATATGACAGTGACTCCTAAAAGTTTAAATCTTAATTAGCCTTATGTTTTTGCCATACAAGCCTATAACTTAAGATGGACTAACATAGATGCTGTTTTTCCCTCTACATTTCTTTGCTCATCCATTTTTTCTCAGCTTTGTTTAACTTTAGCTCACTGAAGTTCAAGGCATTGCAGTTGACTCATCCTCCTCATTTGTCTGTGCAGTAAAACTCAATCTTTTCTCTTATGAAAGAGTTCTTTTAGTTTTGTGTCTCCTGGTAAAACAGTTTTTGCTGCTGCTAACTTATAGTTCACATGCTAGAGCTGAGAAATTGAAGCAGTCTTTAATATAATTAGAGGGCTCCTCGCCATTTTAAAATTCACCTTTTTTAAAACTAAAAACTCTTTGGAGCCACGACTCTTTTGAAGTAAAAATGGACTGACTTATCTAAAACCTTTCCATGCCATTACCTCCTAAACAGCGTTAGCTCTTTTGCTGAGGACAGCCTTTGCAAGCCCACAGACGATGATGACATTGATAATTCTATTGGCCACTGCAAATGTACATTTTAGTTTAATTTGGCCTTTACAATTACCCCATCCTTGGGGTGAAGTGGTCAGCTTGGATCATCTGGGGAGTAGTCTGTTGCTAAGGGTCTTGTTGTTGGATTTAAACCGGGTATTTTCCAGTCTTTTGAGAATGCAAGCACTCTATCCATTACGTAACCATTCCCCCTGATGATACAAATACAATACAATACAAAATGCCTATTCCAACATTGAGGGTCTGATCTTCAGAATTTTTGTGTGTCTTAAAACACATTTCTCTCTGTGTCTTGAAGGAAGTTTTTTCCTTAGCTCCACCTTGGTCCTATTGTCGCTCTACCTCTCCCAGACCTCATCCAGAGTAGTTAGGTTATCCTGAGCTATTTTCTGTATTTGTGCTGCTATATGTTTGGGCTGCTAGATCACATAGGGACCACTTCTCATTCTGCTTCATTCTCTCTATATTCTCCCATTCTGCATTATTTGTCAAGTTCCGCTCATAACGTTGTGCTTTGTGTGCTTTTTCTGATTATTTGTCTGATTTTTTTCCTTAGACAGAAATCTTTGAACCAATGGGACTGTTTGATTTAATTGAATTGTTTCTGTAAAGAGTCTTGAGATGACATGTGTTGTCAATTGACACTATATCAATAAAAATAAATTGAATTAAATTAAAACAGGTGCAAACATATTTGTAAGCATAGAGCAGATCTGTCAAAGAAGGTGCAAAGGAATTTGCGTTTGCAATTCAGCACACAGTGTGCACAACCCATTCTTTTAAAGCATGGTTATTTTTGTTTTTGTCGAACTTTGAGCATTTTAATTCAATAGGTTAACCTTTTAATAATTATCATTATTTACTCCATTTCAATGGCTTCCTCATCTTCATTTTATGGGTATCTCTTTAACTGTTCGTAGAACACACAATCTGCTCATTTTAATGCATGAAACCAAATCAGTTTGCACCGCTTACCATTTGGGCTGCAATCTTTGTTGATCACCCACAACATGCCCACCTATTGTACATACTGAAAAAATGCATTTGCACTTTAACGCCTCATTTTTCGATCTTTTAAAATCAAAATCAAAAAAAAAAAATAAAACATTTTGTAACTGTCTTTTTAAAAATAGTGTTAAATGAAACTCCTTCGTCTGATACACAAAATAACTCATTATAACAATGGGATACAAACCTGAACTCAGTTTGAAAAAGAGCTCAAATTCTTTAAAAATATGTTTCTGTAAAATGCAGATGTATTTATAGATTCCCTTTCAATGCAGTTGCTTTAAACACTTTATGCCACTGATATCCCCTTAAGAGTTATAAGTTGCATATGATATTAGAAACTTAAATTATGGGATTTAATAGTGTTATAGGCTCTGCACTGCTTGTCATTGATTATGTGACTCCACATGAAGCAGGAGATGATAAATTTTTGCTGAGCGTTTTACATGTGCTCCTTTCTCGCATTTGAATGGAAAATGGAAGATTTGGCCTTTTAAAATGTTTTGCTGTGAATAGTAAAACAGGTCATTAAATCCTATACAATGAGAGAGAGATGGTGTAAACCTTGAAGACAGGCTTGGAATTTTTTTTCATTCTTCAAGCTTGTGTCTGTGTGGGTCAGCAGCGTGTGTTTTTGTAAAAAACACAGGAAGGTCTGATGCTCAATGTAACCTGGAACTCTTATGGTGAATGTGTGACCTTGCAGGTTCAAAAGCCATTAGCACTTACAGAATATTGCATTGTGCTTCCATGCATAACATGCACGTTTGGGCTTTTTAATTCACTGTCTGCACAGGCAAAATCTTACACACACAGGTATTTTGCAGGAGCAGAAATAGAAATCAAGACTACACATAGGCATCATATGTTGCCAGTGTGTCCCTTGTGAAATTTACAAGATCATAGTTTGTTACAGCATACGTACCTCGAGTATCACTTTTAAAAGTCATTTATGACTAAGCAAACAGGCTTTTGTTGCAGACTGAACGACATGTGGGTTTAAAACAAGGGGAATGGGGAGACTGCAGATAAAAAGAAGGCTGCTCCAGAATGTAAATTACAATCACTGGGTCATCATTTTAACCAATTAACCAAGTATCAAATAGCTAAAACAAAGACAATATCTTTGCTACATTTTCACCTAATCACATATATGATGGTGTGAGTAAAGAGTTGCTGCTGCATCTGCTTGTCTTTACAGTAAAAAATTGAATGAAAGTTTACTTTAGTAGTTCTCTTGGACAGAGCATGAGCCTTTAGTTAAAATACTTCCCTCATTCAATTTCAATTCAACTCGGTTTATTTATATATAGCACCAATAGACAACAAATATCATGTCAATACACTTTATAGAGACAATTCAGTCAAGATAAAAACCATCCATGTGCTTTGTTATTGCAGCATAGATGAAACTGCTAAGGGTCAACAGATGATGGATAGAGATAAATAAAGAGCAATCTCCTTTGGAGCTTTTAAAACCCTTAAAACTAAGATGAAGGATCAACATCTATAGGACAGAGACAGTAAACATACAGCTCACTGAGATAGCTAATGGTTGAGATCAAAGCATACAAATGTATTAGAATGGCTCAGTCAAAGTACACCAAAGTACACCTAAATCCTTGAAAGATTATGTTGCAAAACATAAAAAGCTCTCTATTCAATCTGTTTGAACTTGATATATGTTGAATCTATAAATAGTCAGAAGTTTCATTACAAGATACCTTGTAGAGATAGGTGACCTTGAAGTGTACATGAAAGGACATGAAATTACTCCATGAATATGGGTTGAAGAACAAACATGAAAGCTGTATTTTTCAAAGTAATTTTAACACACTTTTTTTTTAAATGAAATACATACTGACTTTAAATTCCCTGTGAAACACTTTATGTTGGTCTATCACATAAAACAATAATAATACATTTTATTTAAAAGGCACATTTTAGGACAATCAAGGTTGCCTTACATAAAACAGAAAACAACACATCAATATCAATGATAAAATCATATAAACATATATAGACCTATGTGTGCGCGCGTGCAGGTGTGTGTGTGTGGGTGTGGGTGTGGGTGTGTGGGTGTGTGTAATACTGATGAGACATATGGAAGTTTGTGGTTCTAGTGTGACAAAAAGTAGAAAGGTCAAAGGCATATCAACAGTTTAGCAAGGCACTGTATCACCTTACAATCAGCCACTGAATGCTCTATGATTTACAAATTAAAGTTCCTGCTTTGAAAATTTGTATCATATTTTGGGGGGATATTTTGTAAAAACATGCCTTACAAATAAGCCAATTCTTATAATGATGTTATACTAAACAGTCTGGGTCTTTGTATATTTACTCAGTTTTGCATGTTATTTTTGTGAGCTGGCATTATTTTCCTAAACTGGCATAAGCCAAACTGACATGTCAATTAAAATTCAACACAGTGTCATTTTGGAAAGGCTCATGTGGAAAGAATTCACAAAAGAGAGGGACATTTAGTATAATTCTTCAAGCTGATTGGGTAACTCACCATGTGGGACCTGCCTCCCATCTTGAGCTTCTAGCCAATCACTGCAGCAGTAACAGTTGGGACGTATGGTATGTGCACATACACGTGTTTTATATCTACTTACCATTTATAATGATGGGAATTTATCCTCGATAATTGGAACGTGGTTTCACCTCGGATGAAAGTGTGTCCCTACATTTAGAGTTGAGCAGCCAGGGTTCCCAGATTACTTTTTGAAGGTAACAATCAGATCCCTTTTGCAGCTTCCTTGTTTGCTTTACAACTAGCAGTGTTATATGATAAATCAAACTCTTGTCAAATCTGGTCAAGAGGAAAACACAAACATCTTTTCCATACACAAAGGCACAAATAGCATCATTTTGATCGTTATAAAAAAGAATAGAGGGTATTCTAAGTAAAACAAACTGAATTGCAGAGTCTACAGGTATGTCCATGAGCACAGACATGTTTCTTTTTCTTTCAACTTGCCACCTCTGTTTGAAGTCATACACGTCACTGCATTTCATTGGTTCAATACATTTCTGTATTCAAAGCTAATGCATAGATTGGCTTTCGGCAAAGTGTATTTTCAGGAGTTTGTGAATTCACAAATCTTGCAACAATATCATCTTACTTCTGCTCTCACCATAATCAATGTGCTTAGCATTCACACATTTATCTTTGAGTTGAATGTTTAACTTTGCTTTGTCATCCATCCAAAACTGCAGCATATTTGCACTCAATGCTAAATTTGTGATTAAACTGCCCTGACAGAAACCTCCTGACATCAAGATCCAAAACCAATCAAATAAACGACTCAACTTTTATGCCAAAAAGACAAAAAGACATAGTCAGAGCTTTCAAGGCAAACTCGTCTGTTGCTCTAGGGCTGCTTTTACAGATTGAGCCATTACTTCTTGACATAAATCTTAATAGAGCCTGCTGTAACTCTACCCATTAATCTGTGCTCTAGTCTTGCAGTAACAAGATTATTTCAAGTCTAGGGCTTCAGAGCAGAGGGGACAGCCTGTGAGAGCCTCACCCAAGGGTGCATTTTAATATGCTTTCAAGTAGAGGAGTAGAATGTGACTTTGCTCGTCCTCTGTGTTTTTTCAGTACATTAAACTAGAGCTCTGCTCACAGCAGACAACACTATGGTCACTTCTTGCAACTTTAAATTCAACAAGTGTAAAATATGATGTTTCAAACCCTTTACAGTGATTCTGTCTATATTCACTCAAAGTTTCACAAACTTAAAAGGAATTTTTTTTATTTTACCTTAAAACTGAACTCACATAATATATATATATATATATATATATTATTAATTCAATTCAATTCAGTATATATATAGCACCAAATCACAACACATGTCATCTCAAGGAACTTCACAAAGACAGTTCATTCAAATCACACAGACAGATTAGTTAAAAGATTTCTATCTAAGGAAAACCAGCTGATTGCATCGAATCATTGACTCGACAGCAATCCCTCACACTAAGCAAGCAAGTAGCAACAGTGGAGAGGAAAAACTCCCTTTT